>JASDQU010435421.1:0-13632 GCA_032191745.1 Picea mariana | reverse complement strand
AGCATTTTCTAATTAGTTAGATATATTTATTCACAACAATCAATAGACTTCTAAGTTTTTGTCATTAGAACAAAAATATAATCACCAACAAAAGTAATAGATGGATTTGTCAATGAAGCATAGAGTATGAAAGGTTCCCTTTCACATTTGTCTTCTACATTGTGAACCCAATCTCTTCATCTCCTTACACCTACTTGAGAAATATATAAAGTATATCACCACAATTTTTGTGAAATCCAACACTAAAACTGTCATTTTTTGCAAATTTAGGGGATATCCAAAAAAGGAATATAGTTGTTTATTGTAGAAAAAGAGCTCGGTGTGATGAATTTAAAATTTAATCTTATCAGAATCTGGTAGGGCACCAACTTTTAACACATCTGGTAGGGGATGAACACATCCTTTAATTCTATTAACTGGAATATGATGCTGACTTTTTTAGTCTCTTATGTTGATATGTTCAGACTGGATTACAACCTTTCGCTATGAGGATAATGGTATCTTTCACAGTGCCTCATAGGTCATTGGACACACCTATTCTTGAACCAGCTAATAAGAAGGGATCTCTCAAAAATAATGGACTAGTCGGTGCTCAGAAGCCATCTAATGTTAAATCTGGCCGAAATAAGAAAATCAAAGAAGCTTCATTGGCATCACTAGAATGTGGTGTTGAAAATCTTTCCATTTCCAAAAGACCCCAAAAACCAACTGAATCACTGCCTATTGAAGACAAGACTGCAAGTTATAAATTGTTTAGGCAACAACTATTTTCCTCATAAGATACTTGTACCTCACCTGGAATGGTAAGACTACATGCAAACATATTTATCTATTTATTTAACACAACTTTTATTTCTGTTGACTGAAATGTGATGCTAAATATTTTATCTCTTATGTTGATGTGCTCAGACTGGACTACATCCTTCAGCTACAAAGATGATGCCACTTTTGATGGCGCCTCAGGGTTTATTGGTCACACCTGTCATCAAGCCAACCATCAAGAAGAGGCAAAATAACAGGCTAGTTAGTGCCTAGAAGCCATCTAAACTTAAAGACAGCCAAAGGAAGAAAACCAAAGACAACCCACAAAATCCCATCTCACTTATAGAGGAAAGGGGTGTGGGAAGTTTTTGGGAGCCAAGTGTCTAGAAGAAGGCCCAGAGAAGGACCAGTAAGCAAACTCAATACCATGTTCTTTGAGCTAGAAACAACTTCAGTTCTGATGAATTGAAGACTCTGATCAACAATTTGTACTATACATTTGCAAGATGAAAAAAGCTAATATCTTTGGCTCATCCAGTGTATTATGCAGATCTTGCAGCACATCGAGGGAGACTTTACCTTCAGAAATTATCATTTACAGCCTTTGAGACTGCATCCACTTATTTTACATCGTTGTCCTCGTCTCATCTGAATTTTCCTAAACTTCACGATGGACTCAAGAACGCCATGTTCTTTTGTTGATTAAGGTTTTGGCATTTCACTGAAAATGATTTATTGGAAATGGGTCTCTGCATGCCAAGGATGGCTCGGCAATGGCTATTTTGATTGGTATTTGCTAAAAATAGATGGGAAATCTCCTCTTGTTGTTGGAGCAGAAAATGCAGTGCGTTATCCTCATTCACCAAACTCATCGAAAGTTTTTGTTTTGAGAGTTGAAAGGATGTTCCAATAACTTTCTCAATACAGGCAGGGCATGATGTTGCATTTCATATTACTCGGGATCCTTTTGATGGGGTGCCTGCAAAACCTATGGATATAACATGGATAGAAGAGCAGAAAGACACTTAACCAAGTCTTCTATCAGTCATATTATAAAAAGAAGGTGGATTGATATATACCATCTGGTCTTGAGAAAGAGTTTCCTGGTTTGGTTGTTTCAAGCCTACAATAGCTTCTTCTTCCTCGACAGGAAGATCAATTAATAAAATTAAATGAAGAGCAGATTTCCAAGGGATTCTATGTTACTTCTATGGCTTCTGCAGGAAGTAAATGGGGTATTGTTATGTCCTAAAATGCAGGGTTTAAAAATCAGGTTGAGAAGACATTAAGTGCACTAGATGAAGATTCGGGATGCCCATGTGAATTCTAATACATTCCATTTGTTAGTTCATATGGGACTGAAAGAAGACAAAGATGAAACTTGTGGACATACAAAGATGGGAGTTTTGTTAACAGAAGTTCAGGAAGGTTTCCCAACTATTATGAAGTCAGATCCTACGAACAAGAGAAGAAGCACGTTCCATTTTGCAAAACATGTTGAGTGTATTGTATAAATGGCATCCACTGATGAATTCTATGAGGTCATAGCCCAGTTTGCTAAAGATTGGGTTCGGGTATCCTCTGAAATATGGGTGAAGAAGAAGCAAATATTACAGTATCCTCTACAGCAGGTTTTATGAGGGCATTCAAGCATGGCAGCTTCATCATGCTAGCAGTAAATTTTATCCTCTTCTGCAAATGATTTTTGCAATTATGGAATTTTGGGTAGTTTAAAGTCAAAAGAAAGGATTTGATGACAAATTGAATATTTTCAGGCAGCCTTAAAGAGTTTAGAGACAAGTGGCGGAGGATAAAACTAGGTTCAAAGTCTTCTTTTCCAGAAGTTGAAGATCGTTGCAACTTTCAAGTGACAGTCTCGGCAGTTGATGGGAATTTATGCCATTCAGTTTTTAGCAACTAGATCCCAAATTTCCAGGCATGAAATCAGCAGGCAGTTCCAGATTTCAAGGAGTGGTCATCAGTGATCGAGTATGAATAGAAATTGGATTACATGTGGCAGTTATTTCCAACTAATTTCAGCATTCGAGAATGCTTTTCACCCGGTTCCATATTTATTTCTTTTGTTTTTAGTATGTAGAATAAAATTTGTTTCCTAGAACTTAGAGATAGTTATGCACCTAGTGTTATATATTTGTTAAATTGTAATAGGAAATGGGAGCAGTCTCTCTAGACTATATTTTTGAGAAATAGAGAGGACAGACTCGAGAGGTCTTTTGTAAAAGTTTCATGAAATATCAATGAAGCGACAGGGTGATTGAAGTCTCTTTCTAAAAGACCTGTACTACTTTCTATGCAAAGATCTAGACAGTCCAATTTAGTCCTTGGTTAGTATGTAAATTTTCTACAGTTAGTTCACAGTCTTGTTCATTCATGAATGCATTGTAATTGCTATATCGTATATGGAAAATACTTTTTATGCTGAGAAGACTCTCTTAAGTGTTTTATGAGAGTTTTTACCATTACTGTATTCATTTTGTGTTCAATCAATTTGGAAAAGGATTTTCTGACTTGGGTTAGTTCTTCAGTTGAAAGTGTCATCCCAAGGCCCATCTTGTCTGAAGGATGAAAAAATCAACCCTTCTCCATGTCTTTCATTCACAACCTCATCTTTGAAACAATTAAAAAATTGCTAGCCAATGATTCTATTGTCTCCATTTGCTACCCATAGACTGTTAGTTCAGGGTTATAGTTTTGTATGGACTCCATGCCCAATGGATTCACTGCCTTCTTGATCAACTTTACCACTCTCTTAGTTTCTTAAAACCCAAGTAACCCAAATCAAATCCTATCATTTTAAGATGTGCTAGGCTTTCCCTTGAAGTAGTCCAAGAGCAACTTCTAGCGCTAACACAATGGACACCTCAGTTATGTCTATAAACCAAACAACTTTAAGAATATTAGTGGTAATGGTTGGCAATACTTACAAACAAGCACCTACTGTTTGAGCTTGGTTCAACAATTCATCCCATACTACATCTATATTAGGCTTTATTTTATAGTAGTTTTCATGGTACTTCAACATTTTCTAACTCGTAGCACTCTACCAGGGAGAAGTTAGCTTGTTTTCCAATTCATTTCCCCTAAGATTTCCATAGAAATCATTTAAATGATCATTCCCTATGAATGCATCCTTCACATCTCCTTCCTATACTGTTCTTTCCAAAAACCCAGAATTGTATAAAGGACAACTAATGTTCTCTTGTTTGATGCTGACGATGCTGGAACTGCCAAAATTATTTACTCATGGAAGAGGAATGTCAAATCAACATTTTTTCTGACTCAAAAAACTCATTGGCTTTCCTTCATTCTCCTCACGGTGTCTACAAAATAGAGATGAAGTACAAATTACACCAAACAAGAAAAAAGATATGACGCTTGTCTCAAAGCTTCTCTCCTCAAAAAAATGTCCATTAAAATCTGAATGAAATGTATCTAGAAACAAACATCAATTAGAGTTGTAAAGGTTATATAGGGGTTACCCAAGATTACCATGGAAGCTTTACCTAGGATTTTATTGACAAGGGATCTTCGAACCAGTAACTACCTTTGGTGTTCTATTTGTAATTTTGTATAGGCCTATAAAATATTTACTCACTAGGTCAGGGTTCTTCTATTCTTTTGAGATTACAAGGATTACCATTTGTGTTTTTAAAACACTAATAGACCCATTTTCCTCCACTTGATAGGTCATTGATCGTTGGGACATTCTCTTCCTATTCGAATGCTATTGCTTCCAACCATCGACTAGAAATGGATCCCATTTGCCTCCCCTCACAAGAAGTCATTTTTCCTCTTGGCAATACCAATGGTAGTCCACCATGCATGCAAACTTCAAAGGAAGCCTTTAAAATTTAAATTGGCCATTAGAAGCACCAAATATCAATCAAGTTGCAACACAGTTGATTAAATTTCATGGAAGCTATCAAAAAAAGAATAGAAATGATCGTTTAAATGTGGTTTAGCATTTTTCTATGCTAATATAACTCTGTCATAGACCTATAGGAAATATTGTGCAGCTTTTGGAGTAGTTGGCTTCTCCAAAATAGTAGTAAAGGGCTCTAATAATTTCAGAAGTTCGTAAATTGTAGGTGGATAAATGAAGTAATTAATATCATCCACAAAATTATTTTCTTACTCCATTTGATCAAGATGATTGGCTTAGGGAATCAACTGGGTGTTCTCATTCTTGGAAGATAGCATACTCAATTTGCACATCTAATCAATGATATCAGTAAACCTTCTTATTTATACATCAGATGCTTTCAACTTCTCTTGTAAAAACAGTAATTCTTTCTTCTTAAGGATACGTTTGGCATCAATGGACACCTCAGTTCTATCTATAATCTCAACAACTTTCAGGAAATTAGTTGGAATGGTTGGATACTTCCAAATGAGCACTTGCTATTGGAGCTTGGTTCAACACTTCATCCCATACTTCATCTACATTATCCTTTATTTTATAGTAGTTTTCATGGTACTTTAACATTTCTTAACTCGTAGCACTCTGCCAGGGAAAAGTCATCTTGCTTTCCAACTCAGTTCCCCTAAACTTGCCACATAAATCATTTAAATGATCATGCCTTGTGAATGTAGCCTTCACATCTCTTGCATGTTGTAACTGCCAAAAATATTTACTCATGGAAGAGGAATGTCAAATGAACATTTTTTTCTGAGAGAACTGAGGTGTACATTCTGATTCATCAAATTTATTTTTCTGATTCAGAACTGAGGTGTCCAGTAATGTGTTCTTCTGAAGGATACTTTTGGATAATCTAACTATGTACATGAAAACACACACAGTCTTACACACAATACACCATACCACCATGAATTCTTGGCTTGCTTACTAGTTATACAAAACATCCTCAAATCCCAAGTAGTTTCCCCCACCATCACTTAAAAATGAATTGTAATTTGCAAGTTGGATATAATTTTCCAAAGAAACAAAATAAACAGTCAAAGAACAATAACAAGCATACCTATCAGAATAAACATGCCATGTGTTTGAGAAATCTATCAATCAGACCAAAGAATTTTGTACATAACAACCCTATGAGTTGAAACCGGCCAAAAAATGCTTACTTCCAGTTGAACACTGAATAGAATGACCACCATGGAATGAAATGGGGTTCAAATGAAAGGTTAAATAAAAGTCAAAAATAATTCAAGCCCACAAAAAATTGATCATTTACCTCCAAAATCTGGAATTTGAGGGTTTCCATTTCCGCATTTACGCCAATTTCTGTCATCAATTGCTGAGGAACCAAATTTGGATGGAAATTTAGAGAGATCCATTCGAAACCATGAAATTTGGATGGAGTTTTGGAGATATCCATTAGAACCCATGGATATTTTAAGATAACCAAGGCCATCAATCCACATTCGATTGAATTCAAAAAATAAATGTCGCGTTCGGCTGAATTCCAAAATAAATGCATGATAAAGTGAAAACATGATTGAAGGGTTTCCACTGCAAATCCATTCATGCATGTTTTTGCCAATTATGGCCGATAAGAGAAAGATGAATAGCGCAAATTGTTTTGAAAAATGGCAGATGAAGAGCGTGAATTTGTGAACAGTGGCAGATGAAAGAGCCCATGTCGTTGGTTGTCACTTCCCCTGCATCTCTGGATTAGTCTATGCATCTACAGACGCACCTACAACCTGTACTAACACAACACATTTGTTGGCCCCTAACCAAGTTTTGGGAGATACTTGGTCATATTTGACCGTTTTTGGGACTTTGATTCCCTATCGAAGGAAGCACGCAAGATGAAGCAGAGGTCATGGGATCTCGGCCCACTTTGGGTCCTTTTTTTGTTTTTGGGATAATGTAATGGGAAAGGGATGTCAGCACATGGGTTTACCCACATTTAGGCCCACTCTTCTAATGTATAAATAAATAGCTAGGCGATGTAAGTAAGTGGTGGGTATTGATCTATGTGATTAACTTGTAGAGCTGAGTGCAAGTGTTGTAAGTGTTGAGTGCATAGATTGTAAGAAGGCTCTGTGCTAGATATACTCGGGGAAGGAGGATCTGGCGAGGTGCGCGCAGATCTCTTGTCCTATGCAGAGTGAGGTTTTTGATAGCTCTGTGCTATAACCTGATTGACTGAAGCTAATAAAGAAGAATATTTGGTGGACGTAGCCCCAGGGTGGGGTTGAACCACGTAAATACTGTGTTTTATGCTTTGTTCTTATTCTTAGATGTTTGTATTGCTAAGTGCCTAGATGAAATTAGATAGATCTGTTCATGCTTTGTTCTTTATGAATGAATGTTAGATATGATATGTAAGAAGATGCTTAGTGCTGATATACTAGATCTGATATGTTGCTAAGTGCTGAGATATCTTAGACCTAAGTGAATACTGCGATGCTCTGTGTTTTCCATGAAGTGTAATAAGGGTTAATTACTGATGAATGATCTATGTTGAGTTCTTGCCAAGCATTGTAATCATAGATCTGTGTCCCAGCTAAGGTTGCAGACACTTGAGTCTTGTAACCACCCTTGCCGCTACCTCGGGTGAGACTACATATGCTTCACAGGTGTTGTCAAAAGGGCCAGTAGTTAGGGTTTTGTTGGTGCGTTGTTGTAGCGTTGAACCCTGAGTCTTCCCCTGTGCCAAAAAATGGTTCCATTTCCAGGGCCTGAAACTGTGATTGCTGGGAACTGAGAAAGAAAATATTTTTGCAAAAGATTCACCCTGAAATTGTGGAAGCTTTGTGCATAGATCTGTGCCTTAGCGTGCAGTATTCTACTTGATCTAAAAATATCTGTGCTAAAAAGAAGAAGGTCAAATCTGAAGAAAAGAAGCAAGATCTGAACGCTTTGTGCTCTAAGAAAGGTAAAAGTAGAAGTTTCTAAGGAAAAGAGGTCGTACCTGTAGAAAAGAGGTAAGATCTATAAGATATGTGCTCTGGTAAAGGTAAGAATAGTTAAAAGTTTTAGATCTGAAAGCTTTGTTCTCTATAAAAGTAAGATAAGTGATTTTATTTTATTTTATTTTTTTTGGTTTGTAAAGCATGGATCTAGGTATGATTTATAGATTTTGTCTTAGCTTGAAAACTAGGGCACTAGTAGATGATAGAAAGTTTTATATGAATAGATTTGATAAGAATAATGAAGATATGTTATACCTATGCATAGAAAGAATGTTTGGACTAACAGATGGATGCAGGATCCTAGAAATAATTTTTTGCAGGCTAGCTAACATGATCTTGGTGCGCAGTACAGAAGAGGTTGGGAATCATTTAAAAGAAAGAGAGGATTAATCCTCTGTTATAGTTGCAGAAGACCGGGACATATTTCTAAGGAATTCCCTGGTGGAAGACCTAGTTGTCTCTGTTGCAAATCTTTAGACCATGAAGTGTTAGATTTCCCTAGAATGATTGCTAAGATTGAAGGAATGAATCAGAAAGAAGAAAACCCTAAGGCAGATCCAGAAATAGCAGAACCCCAGAAAGAATCAGAGAAGATATTACTACAGATGAAAGACACCTTGAATGACCACCACAATGTCAGGCTTTCAGAGATCTTTAAAGAAAAAGAATGCATCGAGGTAAGAATAGGAGACTTCAACATTGACTGTGTTTTGGATGAGGAAACACAGGTGAATGTTATGACAGAGAAAACTTGGGAAGCTATAGGGGGACCTGCTATGACTCCATCCCTAAGTGGAATAGGGTTATTCAAAGGAAAATTGGTAAACCTATGTGGAAGGATCACTCAGATATCTATGAATGTCAATGGAACTTCGACAGAGGAAGATTTTGAGATCATCAAATTTCTTGAGGACAGCGCCCCATTTACTATGTTACTTGGAAATCATTGGATTGAAAGAGAAAAATCCGGAAAGAAGGAAGAAGAAAAAGTTTTAGAACAATAGAGACAAGAGTTAAAATACTTCATGACCAGAAGGATCGTGCAGTTAATTGAAGAACAGGAGAACAGATCGAAGTTATATCACAATAGGAACCCTGATTTCGAAGTTATCAGAATGCAAGAGGACTCACAAAATACTGAAGTCTCTATCTCAGATAAAGAAGAGATGTTATCTCTGAACCCTAAGGGAGAACCTCAGTAGAGTGAAGTGACTATATCCAAGGAAAATATGAATCAGAATGGGAAAAGAACTACTGAGACGAAGCTCACTGGAAATAAAGCTAGAAAGTTAAGTAAGAAGAGGGAGAAGTTACAGGATATTCCAGATGGAACATCGCAGAAAGAAAATTTGTAGAATGGGAGCATCGTCTGGATATCAGAAAAGTGACATAGGTCACTTCACCATGTCGAAGCAATATAGTTGTTGGACCGATATTCCCGTTCGAATTCGAACGGATAGAAAATCATTAAAGGATCGTCACTAGACCGTTGGACAGCACCAGAACGGATAGAACGGAGTTAATGGAGGCCCCATACTCATTGCAAGCAGAACATTGTTGAGATTGCCTATTTATCTCATCACGCCATGCCCAAAGAACACTTTTTCCAACTGAGAAATTGAAGCTCATCGACTAGAAAGTATCTACAGTGATCATCACGCCCTTGTTATTCATCCTAGTGCAGTATCTGAGACCATTGGGATCCCCAATTTTTTTTTTCTTTCCAAGTGCGTATGTCTAACGAATTTAGCGTAGCTGAAGAATATACAAGAGAGGTACTCGCTAGCCTCAGAACCAAAAAATTCATGTCAGAACGAGGGTTTTCTATAGGTTTGCAGGCATCATCGATGAGAGGAGTGCAAGCCTCCCCATCGACTGCTCGAGAAAGAACATCCCGAGCGGGCGCAAAACGAAGAACCAAACATAAAGATGAAATGGCCAACACGAAGTTGGTTCCATCCATCCTTCCTACTTACATACCACCTCTGAGCAGTGCGATTAACAGAGACAGTGTGCCTAGAGACTTCGAGTACACTCTAGTCACTGTGTACCTACCGAAAGGGGTACGCATAGTCCACATAGATCAAGACAAGATTGCGGCATTAAAGTTCAGTGACTTCAACCTGGGATATTTTAAAGTCTATAGCATGCTTTCCCCATACAAATAACTAACCAGAACCAAGGGAAAGAACTCAAAGATTGTCCCTTGGCAATGGACTATGAACCTCACGTAGTCCACTATGTTGAACGTCATGAAAATCCCACATTTCGAACATCACCAAGAAGTCAATTCCTATGTTAAGATACTCCTGGCGAGCTACCATGGAGGATTCCTATGGTTAAACCATTGCATCACAGTTGATCCAGCACTGATCAATAGGATCACAAGTCTTAGCATGCAGGGCCCTGATCCCCATGATTACTATCCTGGAAAGATCACGGACCGTGCTCTTGATCAGAAGATCAAAGAAGCTTATGGTGATGTTGAGAAAGGAGTGTGAGGCTACAAGGTAGCCTCTATTCAGAGCGCTGCAGTGCGCCTTGCATGCCATTTGATCACAGGAAAGATAGTTTGCAAGAATTGACCCATGCAAGTATCTGGCTTTGTAGTTGACCTCGCAGGAAAATGCCCAGAGGGACTACAGATGAACTGGGAGAAGTACCTGGTGAATCAACTTGAGATTGTCTGCAGAGAAGCCAAGGATTAGGGGCATGAATTCCATTTTAGATGGCTCTTGATACTTATAGCTTTCATTGCATGGGAGCTACCGGAAGGTGAAACCTTCCTGGACCTCAACCCTTTTGAGCCCTTATCCGTGAAGTTCAGCACCTTATGGTACTCGAAAAATATGAACAAGCAATGGTAGTCAAATTCTATATTCCACGCCTACTACAACCAGTTGAATCTCGCCATCCAGTCTGAGCCTCGGATAACCCTAAATACCTTTCACAGGTTTAGGCTCTTAATGAAGTTTAGCGTAGACCGCCACTTCATTTACATAACAACGCGCGCTGATGAGAACAAAGAACAAATTCAGTCTTATTATAAGCTGACAGAAGAATACCTGGAGGAAATTACCAAGGAATGGTTGGTAGACCTCCTTATTTTAGCAGACCCCACAAAGTTGTTCGACATCGACAACCCAAAAGTTGTGCAGGATACACCTGGGCCTAATAAGACGAAGAAAACAATGAAGATGAAGAAGGATGAAGAAATACAGGATATAGACACTAGATCTGTAAGGACCACATCTATTACAGCCGAGCAAGAAGGTAGTGATGAAGACTTAGAAGAAGTCGAACAAAGACTAGGAGATGAAGTATAACTCATAAAGAAAAGGAAGGGCTTGCCTCCAAATCCTTCCTCCCGGAAGAAATCGAAAGCACTCGTGACTAAGATGTAGACCACACTCACTGCAGATGACTTCAGTTTCCTCGCCACTATGAACGAAGCTATAGAAGAGATAACAAAAAAGTAGGAAGCCAATAAAGAGGAAATGTACAACAGAATTGAGAGCAAGCTCCAAGGAGTGCAGCAGACACTTCAGTCTAGCCATGTAGTCTAGACTGCATCCCTACCAGAAGGAACAACAGAAGAGGGAGATGAACCAGTTCAAATCCACAAGATTGTTGCGACAGTCAAAGTATGCCTTCGGAAAGCACAGGAAGAAACAACGCAGGATACCCAGGCCTTAAAGCAAGCATAGGAAGAACTCATAGAGCAATGTTGAGTTGCGCAGGAAGAGAAGGATGCCATCCAAGAGAAATTTGAAGAAGACAGAGCAAAGATCCAAAAAGAGAAAGAGCAGCTACTCGCGAAGTAGATTGGGATCGAAGAAGCAGTCAACAGAGAATTTCACTCTGTGACCAGCTTAAATAAGAAAGAAGAAGAACCCTTAGAACATTAAGTGATGAAGCTTGTCAAAGTTATTCAGCAAATTCAACAAAGAGTCGTCGAATTAGAGCTTCAGACCATCCGAAGTACCCTACAAGAAGAGTGCAACCAGCAAGAAATGACTTCCCGGAGCACAATAGAAAGGATTAAATCACTCACTGAGGAATGCAAACAATTAATTAGCAGAAGTGCACAGATACATGAGAACCTAGATGAAAATCTAGAATTGCATAAATTGGAGTCGCAGCTCTAGGAGGTGAAGCAACATGCAGATAGACTTCAGATGAAACTAAAGGTTCTATCACCCATAGAGAAAATGAAGCGGTCTCATGAGAAGCACATCGCACAACAACAGATCCATATGATCCAGAGCAAGGTAATGGAAGTAACTCAGCAACTTCAACCTTTGTAGGATAAGGCATGTCATCTATTTATAGAGATTGAGAACCAAGGAACAGAGATGGAGTGGGTCGTGAATTCAGCAAAGTAATGCCTAGAAGGGCCGGTGAATTCCACACTCATCCAAGAGTTCGTTGAGCAAGAAGCAGTAGCAATGCAGTAGGTTGAAGCAGTGTGAGCCAAGTTCAATGCATTCGAAGAAGCATTGGATAGACTTGAGTGACTCGGGACGAGTCACATGTGAGTGTTGGGGGCCTATTGGCCCTTGACCAATTTTTGGGAGATACTTGGTCATATTTGACCATTTTTGGGACTTCGAAACCCTATTGAAGGAAGCACGCAAGAAGAAGTAGAGATCACGGGATATCGGCCCACTTTGGGTCCTTTTTGGGTTTTTGGGATAATGTAATGGGAAAGGGATGTTAGCCCATGGGTTTACCCATGTTTAGGCCCACTTTTGTAATGTATAAATAAATATCTAGGTGATTTAAGTAAGTGGTGGGTATTGATCTATGTGATTAACTTGCAGAGCTGAGTGCAAGTGTTGTAAGTGTTGAGTGCACAAATTGTAAGAAGGATCTGTGCTATATATACTCAAGGAAGGAGGATCTGGCAAGGTGCACGCAGATCTCCTGTCCTATGCGGAGTGAGGTTTTTGATAGCTCTATGTTGTAACCTGATTGACTTAAGCTAATAAAGAAGAAGAGTTGGTGGACATAGCCCCAGGGTGGGGGTGAACCACGTAAATACTGTGTGTTATGATTTATGCTTATTCTTAGTTGTTTGTATTTCTAAGTTCCTAGATTAAATTAGATAGATCTGTTCATGCTTTGTGCTTTATGAATGAATGTTAGATATGACTTGTAAGAAGATTCTTAGTGTTGATATACTGGATCTAATATGTTGCTAAATGTTGAGATATCTTAGACCTAAGTGAATATTGCGATGCTCTATGTTTTCCGCGAAGTGTAATAAGGGTTAATTACTGATGAATGATCTATGTTGAGTGCTTGCCAAGCATTGTAATCACAGATCCATGTCCCAGCTAAGGTTACAGACACTTGAGTCTTGCAACCACCCCTGCCTCTACCTCAGGTGAGACTTCATCTTCTTCACAGGTGTTGTTGAAAGGGTCGATAGTTAGGGTTTTGTTGGTGCGTTGTTGTAGCATTGAACCCTAGGTCTGCCCATGTGCCAACAACATCTAGCAACTAATTCCATTCTTCCTCATAAATATTGATTCAATATTTAATTATTAATATATATATTCAGGTTTACTAACATATCAGTGGCACATCAAACCATTTAATGCCATTTAATTCGTCCTCACAAATATTGATTTAATATAAAATAGATATCCAGGGCAGGGCAGCTTTGATAAAAGTGAAATTAGTCTGGGCAACTTTGATAAAAGTAAAATATAAAATTAATATATTAAAAAAATGTCTACATGGCATTATTTCTTAGGAGGACCATTTTGAGTTGAAATTTCCTCTAACTGTTGGTGGCAGAAGTCACTCCTGGAACGCTTGCAGGAGCAGAGCCCGACACCCATTAGTTTTTATGTCACGATTTGTTTAAAGGGATGATCAAATGGAGGTAAACTCAAGACAATAATCATTTCAACTCTGAAACTAGGTCGAGTATGCATGAACGAGTGAGGTCTTGATAAA
>JASDQU010435420.1:47053-58066 GCA_032191745.1 Picea mariana | reverse complement strand
ATCCTATGGTCATGGTCCTTAAGAAAGAAGGTTCTTGGAGCATGTGTCCTGACTTCCAATATCTCAACAAACTCAAAATTAAAGACAAATCTCCCATTCCTATCATTGATGACCTCTTGGATGAATTGAGTGGCACCGGTTCTTTACTAAACTTGATCTTCATTCGGGCTACCACCAGATCCATATGAAAGAGGTAGACATTCCTAAGACTACCTTCAGAACTCATGAGGGCCACTATGAGTTTTTGGTCATGCCCTTTGGCTTGTGTAATGCTCCCTCCACTTTCCAAAGCCTCATGAATCATGTCTTCCATCCTTTTCTCCGTTATTTTTTGTTAGTCTTCTTTGATGATATCCTCATCTATAGAAAAACCTAGACAAACCATATTGTACATGTGGATCAAGTTCTCCATCTACTCTCTTAGCACCAAATTTTCCTCAAACGATATAAATGTGTTTTTGGTGCCTCGGAAGTAGAGTACATGGGTCATCTTGTGGGAAAGGTTGGCGTCAGGGTGGATCCTAAAAATATCAAAGCTATCAAATATTTGCCTCACCAAAAGACTCAAAATCTTGGGAGGATTTATGGGTTTAATAGGTTATTATAACAAGTTTGTTAAGAATTATGGAAATATTGAAGCACCTCTCACTGCACTCCTTAAAAATAATTCTTTCACTTGGAATCCAACACATGCTCAGGATTTTCAAACCTTGAATATGGCCATGTGCACCACTCCAGTCCCGACCCTTCCTAATTTTACAAAGACTTTTGTCCTGGAATGTGATGCTTCTGGGAAAGGAATTGGCGTTGTCCTTATGGAAGAGGGTCAACCTTTGGCCTTTACTAGCAAACAACTGTCCAAGAGAAATTTGGGCAAATCAATATATGAAAATGAAATGTTGTCTACTCTTCATGCTGTGGATCTTTGGCACCCTTATCTGTTGGGGAAATGCTTCCAAATTAAGACAGATCATCAAAGCCTTAAGTATTTTCTGGAACAACGCCTTTCCTCCCCCGAGCAACAAAAATGGGTGACTAAGCTATTTGGATATGATTATGAGATCATTTACAAGAAATACAAAGACAATGTGGTTGCTGATGCACTTTCCTGAAAATATGAAGATGAAGGGTCCATTTTTTCTCTCTCCTTCATTGTCCTAGATTGGCTCCAATCTGTTCGCCAGGAATGGCTACACGATCCCAAAAGTTCGCATCTGATACAAAAATTGCATTCCAATTCTCCAGTTTCCCCAAGGTACTCTTGGCTCAATAAGGAGCTTCGATAAAAATGTCATTCGTATTTAAGCAAACAATCAAAACTTAAATCCACGGTACTTTCTGAGCTTCATGCTACACCCACAACTGGGAACTCTGGGTTTACCAAAACCTATGATCGGATCAAACGTTCTTTTTTCTGGGATGGTATGAAATAGGACGTTCATAATTATGTGGCTAAATGTGATGTGTGTCAACGAAATAAGGGAAAAATAATCAAATCTCCAGGAACACTCCAACCGCTTCTGATTCCACTTGCTATTTGGTAGGATATCTCTATGGATTTTATTGTCGGCTTACCTAAATCGAGAAATAAATCAATCATTATGGTGGTATTTGATCGTATTTCCAAGTATGCTCATTTATTTTCTCTTCAACACCCATTTACAAAATCCACTGTGGTTGAACTTTTCACGGATCAGATCTTCAAGATTCATGGCATGCCGCATTCTATTGTTTCTGATCGCGAACCAACTTTCACCAACAATTTTTGGAAAGAACTGTTCAAGCTACAAGGAACCCAATTGCATCTCATCACAACTTATCATCCCCAGACTAATGGCCAAACTAAAGTTTTCAACAAATGTTTGGAAACATATTTGAGTTGTTTTGCATCAGAAAGGCAACATCAGTGGGCTCAATGGTTACCACTAGCTGAATGGTGGTACAACACTTTGTACCATACAACTACCCACATGAATCCTTTTGAAGTGGTATATGGACAAAAGCCACCTTTATTTCTCTCATATTTTCCAGGTGTCTCGAAGGTCCAGGTTGTTGACCTAATGCTTACAGTTTGAGAGGTTATTCTCTGTACTCTCAAAGAGAATTTGGTCATGGCCCAGAATCAGACAAAGAAACAAGTAGATCAAGGTTGCTCTGAACGTCAATTTGCAGAAGGGGATTAGGTGTTTCTTCGACTGCAACCTTACAAGCAAAATTCCCTCTAGGCTGACCAGTGTCATAAATTGGCACCCAAATTTTATGGTCCTTATATGGTTCTCAAGCATGTGGGACATGTGGCCTATTAGTTATCTTTTCCGAGTCATTCTAAGCTCCATCTTGTTTTTCATGTTTCTTGCTTAAAGAAGGTGATTGGAACTAAGTGCCAAACCCAAACCACCCTTACCGATTTGGACGAATAAGGTTCCATTTGGCTACAACCACAAACAATTTTGGACCAGCACGAGCGTCGTCTGCGTCAACAAACCATCAAGGAAGTGTTATTCTAGTGGAAAGATACAACTCTAGTAGATGCCACTTGGGAACCAACTACCATTCTGCAACAATTTCCCCATCTCAATCCTTGAGGACAAGGCTATTTTTAAGGGGGAGGGCATGTTATGGACCTAACCCCTTACATAGTTAGAATAATATATTTCCATGTAATAAAGGTCAATATTAATAAGGCCTAGCAATAAGGAAGAATAATTCCAATGTAAGAAGACCTAATAGAAGATTTTTCTTCTAGAAGGATCTTCCTCTAGATGGTTCTTTTGATAGACATATTTAGAATAAATAAGAGTCGAGGGTATGCAAAATTTTGTCTTGGATATTATTGTCATAGAGCTCTACTCTTCTAGAGGTTGCCCGCTCGAAGAGGCAAGTGAACATTGATCTCAGTAATCAAAGTTCTCTTTCTGGTGTTATTCTGGTATCATTTTGGTATTATTGTGGTGTTGTTATGATTATATTGTTGTTCATCTGCCACTTCTAGTTATTTATTTATGTTCTGCATACTTTTTTATATCTGGAATATTACAGTGTATAACTAACAACTACAATGAACTAACTAGAACTAGAATTAATAACTCTACATAGAAACATAACTAAAATGATTGGAATAACCCTCTTTACATAACAACCCTAATATATATAGGTGGATGACGTGGTTACAAAAGATTAAAAAATATACTAGAATCTACTAGTTGTAACCTACTCATATAAATATGATCTACACCTTTATCAAAATATGAAGAAGGTTTATGATACTAGGTGCATATGGTTATTAGATGATTCCTTGGTCTCTACATACTCATGCTTCCATGACCCAAAATACTCCATCATCTGTGGCTTCATGTCTTCTATGGATTTGTCTTCCATTGAACATGGATTTGTGATAGTAGGTAAAATTAGGCCTCAAAAACTACCTAACTATAACTTCCACTAACCCCCTTTTGTGTCTTACTCTTCAAATATTGAATTTAGTTTAGATATTTCCCAAATATCATCATCCCTAAACTCATTGAAATCATTAAACACTAGTTTCGAAGCAGTGAAGGAATCTTGTGTCTTTTGTATGTAGTCTAATGTATATGCCTCTATAATGTAATTTTCTACAACTGTCCAATCCATTAATGCCTCCAGTTTGGATTTTCCTTTTTGATTCATTTTCTTGGTTATTTCAAATTGGGATTTCACTCTCCATGAAAACTCCTTTGCAAGCTTCCTTAGCTTCTTATTCTCATATTATAGTGAGTGTTTGTTCAAAGTGAGGTTTTTCACTTCCTCCATATTGTCATCGATGTTTGAATTGTGTAAAATTTTTCGTACTACTCTTTAATCTAGTCTATATCTTGTTGAATCCTCTTCCTATGTTTTGATAAGATACCATTGTGACTGTTAGTCCCTAAAGTTGCACTTGACTATGAGAGGGCAATCTAGGGAATCATTTGTTATTGCAAAGTATTTATAAGGTTTTATGATTTGGTTTTTTCTTAGTAAGGTGGTTGAAAACTGGCTCAAGGTTACAACATAACATGAAAATCAAGATTAGAACATAGCATATCCCATTGGCTGAATAATAGGTGGACACATAGATGGATTAAACCAATTAAGAAAAGGAAGATGAAGTCTTCAATTTGTCAACTTCACATGAATTCTCGTCTCAAAATGTCATAAAGAAACAAGACTATCAGCTTGATATCAAAACTTGAAAAATTATCTCTACAGTAAAGTTTTCACTGTATAAATTAACAGTCAAGAATCAAAAAGAATTGCAATCTTAATAATGAATTCAAGCATGAATAAAGAAATAACAGAGTAGAAAAAGAGGGTCTAACCATCCATATGCCTTTGCTATTAACTTTCAAATTGAACATAAATTCCTTTTACAATGATCTTCACAAAAAGGTCCCTTGGATCTCCAATTTTTCGACGTTCACCTAGTCTTTCCTATGTCTATTTAAACTATCTATAAAACTTCCATATCCTATCATCTAGTATAGATTTAATGACTAGATTGGAATAGTATCTATATACTAAGGTATTTCACTCAAAAAGAGCTTCTACAATCTCAAAATAGATCACAGCTCAACAACTTGATATTGCATAATATTGCCAGCATTTACATTTGATTCTAAAAAATAGGAATTAGTTTGATTTAGTCAAACAGATCAAGGTGTTAGCATCTCACTGACTAAAAATGAGTAGGCTTTGCCATATTTCCTGGAAAACATTTAAATCATGATTGTAGCAAATCTCCATGTAACCTTTAGGATATAATCACAGTAGTAGCTTTAGCATTTTTCTATTTGAGTTTTGTGGTAAGAACGACATTGTGCCAATAGAGTCTGAAATTTATCTCCCCGAGTTCTTTGAGCAATGCCCTTTGCGCTTTCTTCTTCTTTTTAAAACCTTGAATCCTTTCTTGCTGGCGAGCATTCCATTGTTCTATTTATGCTTTTTCTTTATTTAACTATCTTACTGCTTTCTGAAATTCCTTGATCCTTTCTTTATCAGTTCTGATTTTAACTCTAAATCCTGAGCATTCTTGAAAAGGTGCAGGTTCATTCAGGTTTAAGGCAACTTTAGGTTCTTTTGCTTTAACTTAGTACTTTGAGACTAATCCCGAGCTATGTTCTTCATCAGAACTTGTTGTATCTATAGCTTCAGGCACATCTGATATGCGATATGAGTCTTCAAAGTAATCTTGTTTATCCTCAGAGGTTTCACTGATACCTTTAGCCATCTCTTTAGCTTTTGCTAATCTGGTTGAAGCTCTCGTTACAGGTCCTGTAGATGATGAAATCATTTTTTTACCTTTGCTGACTGGTTTCTTAGGCAATGAAGTTCTTTTTGCCCTTTTCCTGGTACCTGGTTCAACATTTTCAGAGTCATCTTCTATGACTATGACGTTTTCTTCTTTGATCGATGGATTAAACATGGCCTTTGACTTTAGTCTATACTTATTGGTGACCCTAGTAGAATTCCTTCTAGGTTTTTGTGATACAGACAGACCTTTAACCCTTTTCCCTTTGACTGTAGCACCCCCTTTTCTAGTTGATGGTGATTCATGCTTGAATGTAGTTTCAGTATCAAAATCTTTATTTGAATCATTTTCCCCTTTAACATCTCCTTCAGAAAACGTTTCAATTTCTGGATCCCACCTAGGTCTTTTACTTCTGCTGTTCCCCATCACCCTGATATCAAGCATCTCCTCTTTCACAGGGGTTTCATCGATTGAAATATCTCGGCTCTGTATAACATTCTTTCTCCCTTTACCTTTCTTCTGTTTATTGGACTATGTGTTAGGGTTTAAAGATTGTGTGAGCCAGCTCCAGGGATTCTGTAATTCGCTCAAAGTAGACATAACTAAAGTTTTAATTAGGACTTGATGAAACAAAATGCTCTTAGCATTGGTGGAAAGTGACTGCACCCTCTTTGACATCTTTGTCAAGATTTTGAGTAGAAAATAAGGGAGATTTAAAGGGTAATCACCATTTAAATGCATTAGTATCCTAATGTGGTAGATATAGACTAGTGAGAATCTACCTTCGTAGGTGATATACCTGTGGATCACGATCAGAGAAGTGTGCCATTCGGGTTGAATCTAGCTACGAGGTACTCCCCTTTTCCAATTCGGATTTTGCTTATCTGGAAGCAGGAATTGGTTTGAAAAATTTGTAACCACATGCTCTTTCTTCCACCATCTTTGTCCTCCAACCACCAACCTGCAAGCCTTTGCAATGGTCTACTCTGTCACTAGCATCAACATCTTACCTATCTCCACCTCATGACAATCAAAATTCAGAGTGAACTCCATGGAGACCTGCTCATCGTAACCTTGAAAAGTGGTAAGGAATTCAAACCACCTAGTGTCTCTGAACCTTTGAGCCATATGAGGATAGGCTTCAAGAAGTTCGGCACCTTCTGGTTCTATTCTGACTACCTGTCCACTCCTCTTTGGCGCCATCAAAACACAATTCTGTAACTAGTGCCCTCGGGTTCCAAATTTTTCCACCTGCAATCTGCTAGTGTATACCGTTCCTTTGAGGGAATACCTATGCCTAAATTCACCAAAATCAAATAGGTATAGTATAACGATCATTGAGAATTGGGTGATTTAAAATGAGTCTTCTGTGGGTACACAGCAATCAGATTATGAAATGGTTTGAATTGGTAAATGGTTCCAAGCTTTTGTGGATGCATGTGAACTCTCAATCCATGATTCGTGTCATCATAATGAAATCTGGATGGCAGGCACGTATCAAGGCATGATTATTTTGGCACTACGGGAATAGCCTTATTCCCATAGCGCTAGTAATGACTTCGCAAAATTTGAAAGTTTGAAATTCAAATAGGCTTATAAGGTGACACCTTGTTTTAAAACCATGTCTTTCAAAATCAAACTTAAATAAACTATCCAAAAACTGTAATGCAAACCATAAGACACTAAAAACAAAAATCGAAATCAAATGGAAACAAAAAATGAAGTGTAGGTAAGAAGGGTTTAGGATAAGGGTTTCTCACTAAACCAAGACAAAATTAGAGACTAACACCGGCTCCTTCTGGGGATGGAGTTTTGATAATAAAATCCAAGAACTACAGACCAATGCCTTTCCTTTATCTTTGATTCACTGATTCCCCTGCAACTGCCAGTTTTTTATTCTCAGCATAACTGTAAAAGCAAGTCCATTGGGTATATGGAGTCTTTATTGAAAGGAAAACCTATTGTACTAACTGAAACCTGATGAGCCCTTAGAGAAAATAGTGCTTCAAGAACCTCCCATTCACTGGGCCCCCAAAAATTTCAGTGTTATCTAAATTATGCAGGAAAAAAGTGTTATTGTTCATTACCTTGGCTATCCTAAAAGGACCATACCATAGGTTATCGAACTTTTCATGTTTTGCTTTATCCCTCTCCTGGCATCCCATCTTAACAATAAATCCCCATCATTGAAAACATCTTTCTTAGTTCCCTTATCGAATGTAGCCTTGATTTTGCTCTGATGAGCAACAACTTTCTGATTAACCTGTTCTCTGACTTGCTGAACTTCAATCATCTGAAAAATTCTTCTTTGGACATCATTGGGTTCCTCTAGTTCTTCTTATAGAAACTTTAAGACTGGCAGGCCCAATTGAGTTGGAAGAATTGCTTCTATCCCATATACCATCTGGAAAGGAGATGTCCCAATAGACTTATTTTTACTGATACGATCAGCCCAAAGGGAAAACTTTAACTTGGAATCCCATGATTTTTTATTTTCTGTTAGTAATTCTTTGATAATCCTTATCAGAGTTTTATTGGAAGATTCTGCCAATCCGTTCCCTTAGGGGTAGTAGGGGGTAGAATGAACCAATTTGATACTATACTTTTTACAGAATTCAATCATGGAATTTTATTTAAAAGCCTGTGCATTATCAGTGACCAGTTTTTTAGGATAGCCAAACCTGGAAAAAATATATCCTTTTAGAAATTCCATGATTACCTTGTCTATTGTATTCTGAGTCAGAATTGCTTCAATCCACTTTGTAAAATAATTCGTGGCAGTAAGAATCCATCTATGTTGTCCCGAGGATGATGGATTAATCTCTCCGATGAAATCCAATCCCCACTGTTGAAACGGTCCATGGGAGATGATTGGTTTCAGAGGCAAAGATATAAGTTTCTACTTTCAAGCAAATTTCTGACAAGGTTCACATGCCCTAACCTGAGCAAAAATATCTGAGAATAGAATTGGCCAGTAATGGCCTAATCTAAGAATCTTGAAGGAAGTAGCCTTCCAATGATGATGGCCTCTGCAGACACCATGATGCAGATCATGAAAGATTTGTTTAGCTTCCTTTTCGTCCACACACCTCAACAAAAAACCATTGGGGTCTTTCCAGAATAGGGTCTGATCAACAATACAATACTTTACAGCTCTCAACTGTAATGATCTGAATTTTGATTTATCCAACTCTGGGGGAGATTGAAAATTCAACAGAAAAAATACGATATCTTTGTACCATTTTGAATAAACATACTTGTTGTTTATCTGTGAATTTATTTCTTCAATCTAGACAGAAGAGTCCCGTGTCATGTCTGAAAGATGGTATAACCCAACTTCTTTGCAATTAGATTCTGTCATTAATTTGGTGAGGCCTTGCCATTTTATCAGATGAGTAGGCTTTATGGTGATATCGTATTCCAAGATTTTGGTTATCCATTTCCCTCTCTTTCCTTCACAATCAGGATGAACCAATATTTCTTTGACTGCACTGCTTGGGACATAAGCTGTAATTTTAGATTGAAGAACATATACTCTGAAGGATTTTAAAGCAGTTACCAAGGCATAGGCCTGTTTTTCTATTAAATCATACTTTAATTCAGAGTCTCTGAGGGTTTTTCTAAAGAAGGAGATAGGCTGCTCGTATCCTTGCTCATTTCTCTGCAGAAGAACAACAGCTATGGTATTCTCTAATGAAAATGAAAAAATCATGAATTCTTTGGAGTAATCTGGGATAATTAGAACAGGGGCATGAACGATAGCCTATTTGATCCTTTCAAAGGATTCTCTTGCCTCTGGTATCCACTTAATTTCTGCATCATTTTTCAACATATCAGTGATGTACTTGACAAGTTCTGCAAAGTTAGGTATAAACCTCCTTAAAAAATTAATTTTACCAATGAATGATTGAATAGACTTTTTATTTCTCAGAATGTCAATTTTTTGAATAGCCTTTACTCTTTCCGGATCTATTTTAATACCTTCAGGTGAAATGATGTGTCCTCGAAGCTTTCCTTCCTCCATGGAAAAATGTGATTTTTTGGGATTAAGTGATATGTCGTACCTCCTACATTTCTGAAAGGTCTACTTCAAGTGTTGTAAATGTTCTTCATCGGATGTCGAAAATATAGTGATGTCATCAAGGTAAATAAACACAAACCTGTCTTTCTCCCCAATGAAAGCGATGTCCATAGCCCTTTGAAATGTGGCTCCTGCATTCATCAATCCGAAAGGCATCTTTTCATAGATAAAGCTACCCCAAGGAGTGGTAAAAGCTATTTTCTTTTTGTCCTCTTCCATTACTGATATTTGATTGTACCCCGAATATCCATTGTTGAGACCCGAAATTGACATCCTCATTACCCTATTATACACTTCACCTATAACTTTTTGGCCTACCTAAATCTTGAGTGAATGACAAGAACGCTACCAATTGCTAGTAATAAGGTCATAAGGTAAAGTATGGTTAATTCATGCATTTTGTGGTTTATTGAGTTAAGGAATTAAATATTTCATGTACTAATGCTCGATTTGTCATATGTGAATCTTTGACCTCTAGATGTCTAGCATTCCTGTACTAGCTCATCCATTCGGTACCCGTGCACCAAGACTACTACTGTCCGAATCCAGTACCAAGCACATCTGGTACTAAAATATCATCTGTTGTGATCTGGTACCAACATGCACTGTTATGATTCGGTACCAACAACGACACACTGTCATGATCCGGTACCACCTTTTGCGCACTGTCATGATCTGGTACCATCTGTTTGTTATGATTCGGTACTAATATGGAAGATCCTAATGCACTAAGTTAAGTGCCAGATCTCGCCTAAGTCAATTGGTGGACATCTATTTTCTTTAGCAAGGCTATGATAAGAATAGTTTGTTGATTGCCTCATCCTCATGCACTTCATGTCATGAGGATGAAGCTAAAGATGTAATTGAATAATTAAACTTAACAACTGATTAATTTCCAAATCACTTCACCTCCTTGTGTTTCATGATTCAGACTATTAAATAGTCGTGGCAAGGATGGTAGAGGGAGTAGGAGAGTTAGCATATCACCAATATGTAAAGAAGTGTATGATAGCACAGAACATATTTAGAGTGAAGATTAATAGAATGTCATTTTATCTCCATATTTTGATTATCCATGATAGAGTATTAGTTGAGTTGTTAACAAAAGTATGATTTTATGTTCTGAAATGTGAGTGAGAGTAATGTGTGTGTCAAAAGAAAGATTCCTGTAGACTTCAATAGCTGACCTGTTGAAGTGGCAAGGGCCCACCGCCCAACAAAGGTCAGCCTATTTGTAGATTAGCACTAGTATTTTTTTTCAGCAGTATAAACATTGAATTAGCTAAAGCTTTAACTCTATTAGATGATAGCAGTATAACTTAGATTAATATTTCCATTCTATAATTTCTTAGAGATCTTTAATTGCTCTGTTTTTGCATATGCCCTGTTTCTATTCTCATGAATTTGATTTCCTTGAGTAATCATAGATGTTGGCAGCAATAGTCAAAACTACTTGGATAAGAACTAGTGAAGTTCATTGTGAACCACAACAGAACCAACATATTGACTATTGAACTACCCATGCTATGCTTTGTTGATTGATGTGTGATTTCCTTTCAGAAGTGTGGATTGCATAGTTAGTTTTCTGGGTCAGATATCAGAGTTGATCTATCAAACCAATTCCATCTCATACTTGCATGTGCCATAATGGAATAGATAGCCTCTC
>JASDQU010435420.1:0-10142 GCA_032191745.1 Picea mariana | reverse complement strand
TACCTCCTAGTCTCCTATATATACCAAGGAGACATTTTCATTTTGAATCATCTTGTACTTGAACATTTAAGTGGGGTAAAAGGAGGTTGCCCCCTCGAAGAGGCTTATTATCTGAAATTATCTCTTTTTCAAGGCGTTGAGTACTTTTTCTGAGGTTTATCTATGCTATATTGATATTTGGTTCTTAACAACTACCCCACCGGAGTACTGAATAGGCTTGCTGGCAGTGGGTTCTAGTTGAAAAATGTCTCATCTATACTTGTCTGATTGAAAAGTTCACTTTTTGTCATCTAACAAAAAAAAGAGTAAAGGTCATTATTGGATTTCATGAGATACAAAACTCCAGATGAATCAACAACATAATTGCTCCAAGCAAATGTCCATTTGAGAATCACCCTAAGTCAACTTACTGGCCTGACATCTAAAGCCTACACTATATAAGAAGGAAACTTCTTAAGAGTGGAGCACTAACTAGGGAGTCTAATCTACTTATATTGTGAAATTTATCTTTAAACCAATGATAGTAAATCTTTGAAGCAAGTTAGGTGGGATCTGTTCTTTTGGCAAATAAACATATATATTCCCTTGTTTCACTGCTGAATGCTACCTCTGTCAATAATCCATTAAAAAAGGGGTAATTTCATTTTTGGCATGAGATGCAAACATATATGTATTCCCCCGTTTCACTGCTGAATGTTACTTCTGTCAATAATCCATTAAAAGAAGGGCAATTTCATTTTTGGCATGATATCATATGATAAGTGATAAGTTGTACTTCTAAAAATTTGATTGATTTCTTTTGCTCTTGTCCTCTTTTCTCCATTATGATATAAAATGTTGAATCTTCTTGCCTATAGATATACAACATCTTTGGCATGGGGGAAGGTCAAAGAGCCCCTTCAGAACTCTTTTCCAGACTCATATAATCCAGTTGCAGAACCAAATACAAAGAAGATAAGCACAGAATAATAGAAGTACAGGACATTCCTGTACCAAGTTTTCAAGAATCTTCAGTCTAAAAGGATGAATTCTGACAATTTACCAGCAGTCACACATGCAATGGGTATCGATCATACAAAGGTGAAAGCAAAGGTAACATGGTATTTATTTTCCTATGCTCATAAAACTACAATAAATATGAAAAGCTATACTAGATCTTATGACCTTAGTATTAAACCCATGCGCCTATCCCTCATACCCATATGCCTAAACCTAATTAATCCTCTCATAGCTCTTGAACATGGTTAAAGAAAAAAAATCATATCAAAATATGAAGCATGCATAGCAATGATAAGCCACGAATATATTTAGTCCTTAATCAAATTCATGAACCTATCTTATGACCTAACATCAAATTCACCACCCGAACGTCCAATCACCTATCCCAAAATGATTCCTTGAACACCCGACGTCTTATCCTCATCATTACAGTAATGGGTAGAAATTAAATGGCTTATCTGGTGGCAAATCCATCCAGATAAGCCTCATTTGATCATAATTTTTCCTTACAACACCCTCACTTAAGCTTACCATTCGCCACACCATCACCATACTTCCCCCTGTCGTGAGCTTTTCTCCAGTCCCGAGCCTGGTCCTTTCTGGTACCAAACCCTTCATCAATTAACTAAACCCTTGTGCTACAGCCAAATCCTTTTCTCAACTTATAATGATGGTCGTTACTAGACACGAATCGGTTTTCCAATTTTATAGGGAAACCGAGGAGTACCAATTATGTCAAGAAAAATATGCTAGATTGGGGTGGATAGCATTTCTGGAAAAATTCACAGGCTGGCACGAGAAGATTTCTCAGGAATTTATATAGAGCTATGATGGAGAGAACACACATATAGGCAATCTACAACTGATAATCAATGAAGCGACCTTAAGGGAGGTCACGGGACTACCAAGAAGGGGAGATAAATGCTTCAAAGGTGTAGGAATTAACAAAGAAATGTGCCAACAATTCTTGAAGGCTGATCATCAACACCCTGACTAAAAGAAGGGGATCCATAAGAACTACATCAAAGAAGAATACCATCCAATGATTACCAGTCTTCAAAAATTTGTCACCTGTGAAGGCAGGTATGCCGTGACTTTCATTTATCACCTCAGGCTTCTATTACATTTTGAAGGAGGCCCTGAAATCAATTTTCCATATTTTCTATGGATGAGTTTGAATAAAATGGTAAGAGGTGTTAAATCCATCTCCAAAATAGAGAAGACAAGCATCTACCATCAAAGTCTCATTAAAATGCTAGTTCTACATGAGCTTAGGAAACAGAGGATTAGTTGGAAAACCCCTATCACACAACACCTTCCCACAGAAAACAAACCTGTGGAAGAAAACCAGCATGCTCCAAAGAAAAGTAAGGAACCCCAAGAGAAAAATAACAAGAAGGATAAGAAAACTCCACCATCATCTAGGGCAGTGAGCCAACATGAAAAAGTAGGGTCCTCTTCCACAGTCAACAAGACTTCTAAAAGCTCTGAATCAAAAGGTAAAAACAAATTAGTTGAGGAGTCTTCAATGGTGGTAGTTGAGAAAGAGGGTCATCAGACAAAAATGATGAAGAAAGGGAAGCATAGCTCAGAAACTAAAAGCAAACAGTCTATGGCACAACCCCCTATCACCATTTCACAATTAGAGAAGAAGAAAAGGAAGCTTGTGAGCATCCTTGATCCGGTACCTCCTTGTAAAAGAACTACGAGGAGTATGGCAAGGAAGGGAAAACGATAGTCAGTCCTCATACACCAGAAGATCCAATCGACCTTACTTCTCCTTCTGAGGATTTACCAATCCAAGATGACATCCCTAGCGTGACTGAGGAGCAAGCCACTATTACTTTATGTGGAATGAGGGAGGAAGTCGAGGAAAGGGAGTGCACCCATCCAACAATGGTAGAATCAACAAAGAACTTGAAAAAAGAACAAATGAAGAAAAGGATTGGGGAATTACAAAAACAAAATCAGGAACTCCAACAGGAAGTAAGGGAATATCAACTCTTGGATAGGTATATCAAGAAGGAAAATGATCAGTTGAAAGCAACCAACCAACAAATTCAAGACGACCATGATGAGACTTCTAACAAGATCAAGAAGGTATTATGACTCCTACAATACGTTAGGGTCATCAAAAGGGAGCTGAGAGAAGAGGCTTCAGCCATCAACATCATTGATCCACCAAAGTAAAGAACACAGTCTCAAGTTTTGAAAATTTTTGGGTTTTGTTATCAGTTGCATGAGGACATGCAATGATTTTGGCATGGGGAAATGTTGAGACCTGAAATTGACATCCCCATTACCCTATTATACTCTTCACCTATATCTTTTTGGCCTACCTAAATCTTGAGTGAATGACAAGAACGCTACCAATTGCCAGTATTAAGGTCATAAGGTAAAGTATGGCTAATTCATTCATTTTTTGGTTTATTGAGTTAAGGAATTAAATATTTCATGTACTAATGCTTGATTTGTCATATGTGAATCTTTGACCTCTAGATGCCTAGCATTCCTGTACCAGCTCAGCCATCCGGTACTCGTGCACCAAGACTGCTACTGTTCGAATCCGGTACCAAGCGCATTCGATACTAAATCTTACCTATTGTGATCTAGTACCAACAACACACACTGTTATGATCCGGTACCAATGACCACGTGTCATGATCCGGTACCACCTTTTACACTCTGTCATGATCCGGTACCATCTACCTGTTATGATACGGTACTAATATGGAAGAGCCTAATGCACTAAGTTAAGTGCCAGATCTCACCTAAGTCAATTGATGGACGTCTATCTGCTATGATAATAATAGTTTGTTGATTGCCTCATCCTCATGCACTTCGTGTCATGAGGATGAAAATAAATATGTAACCGAATGATTGAACTTAACAACTGATTGATTTGCAAATCACTTCGCCTCCTTGTGTTTCACGATTCAGACTATTAAATAGTCATGGCAAGGATAATAGAGAGAGTAGGAGAGTTAGCATATCATCAATATGTAAAGCAATGTATGATAGTACATAACATATTCTGAGAGAAGATTAATAGAATGTCATTTTATCTCCATATTTTGATTATCCATGACTGAGTATGACTTGAGTTGCTAACGAAAGTATGATTTTATGTTATGAAATTTGAGTGAGAGTAATGTGTGTGTCAAAAGCAAGCTTCCTGTAGACTTCAATAGCTGACCTGTTGAAGTGGCAAGGGCCCACCTCCCAACAAAGGTCAAACTCTTTGTAGATTAGCATTAGTATTTTTTTTCAGTAGTATAAACATTGAATCAACTAAAGCTTTAACTCTGTTAGATGATAGCAGTACAAATTAGATTAAGATTTCCATTCTATAATTGCTTAGAGATCTTTAATTGCTATGTTTTTTCATATGCCCTATTTCTGTTCTCATGAATTTGATTTCCTTGAGTGATCATAGATGTTGGCAGCAATAGTCAAAACTACTTGGATAAGAACTAGTGAAGTTCATTGTGAACCACAATAGAACCAACATATTGACTATTGAACTACCCATGCTATGCTTTGCTGATTGATGTGTGATTTCCTTTTAGAAGTGTGGATTGCATAGTTAGTTTTCTGGGTCATATATCAGAGTTGATCTATCAAACCAATTCCATCTCATACTTTCATGTGCCATAATGGAATAGATAGCCTCTCTGTGAAAGATAATTGAAGTGCATTGCAGTTTGCTATTTTGATTTGTTTCCAGCATGCATAATCTAGTTTAATTCTATACTTGTGACATTATAAATTACCTTTCTTACTGGTGTCTTGTAACTCTGTTGATTACGAATCTCGGATTAATAATTAATGAGTTCATTAATCTAAACATATAAGTAGCAAAACAAACCCTAGCTTGGATATTATTGTAATAGAGATCTTCTCGACTGGAGGTTGCCCCTTTAAAGAGGCTCATGAACATTGCTCTCAGAATCAAAGTGCTATTTTTGTTGTTATTCTTATATCATTTCAGTGCTATTGTGGTGATTTTCTTGCTTATATAGTTGTTATTCTACCATTTCTATAATTTTATTTTTGTTCTACATAATTTTTATATCTGGTATATTACATACAATCCAAGCCTGTAGGCATACAAAATGAAAAATTGAAGAGCACTACTCTTGAAACTCACTCGGATCTCCAGCCTATGAAGAACACCCCCTTCTTCAAAATCTAAATTGATCTATTTTATATCAGCTCTATTCACCACTGCCAGGAGTGTGATCTGGCCATTCCATTCAAAGCTTTACATCTGAGAAGCCTTCTGTTAGACTGCGCGTGCATCCTTTTGTCAGATGTGAACTCAGATCAACATGGGTATGCAGGAAAATACATCCATAGGGGTACCTTGGGCTAACAGTTCAGTCTCCACGGCCAGACCTCCCATGCCTTCCATTTATGGAGTGAGCCAAGGTTTCAACCACCAGCTCTACCTTCCATTAACTTCTTTTCCTTAGGGACTCAACGAGACTTAATGCTCAGGGGACAGCCACACGTTGTTCTCGGACGCTATATGAGCACATGATTGTGGGGTTGTCAAAAGAGGTTTGGATTCAGACCACTTTTGGGCCTGCAATCCATTGACTTTCACCACGTATCACTTTTGACTTACCATGGTTTCAATTGTGAGATCGGTCAAGAAAATTATCGCCTGAGCACCTTCCAACCCCGCAATGGAGCGTGGCCACTGATCTTGTGATCTGGGGTGAGTCCCTTTGATAAATGACTCAGCTCTGACAATTTCAAACTGACGTATCAAATCAACCCCTTTTCAAACCAATGGTCCTGACTTGCTTCGAGATTCGGGCTTCATGGTTTTCAATTTTTAAACTTCATTTTCCTCTAAGAAAATCCTCTGGAGCTAAGGATCTGACCACGCGTTGCTTCCATAGATCAACGATCAAGATCCCTTCGGGTCTTAGGAATCTAGAGAAATTAAACCTCAAACCTCCTCAGACTTCACTGATTTTCCATGTTGCTAGGGATCTAATGACGCGTGGCTCTTGTAGTTCAACAATTGAGATTATTTCGGGTCTTTGGACTTCAGGAAACTCAAAAATCAAACTTGTCTTTCCCTCGAAGTTCATGGATTTATGCCGTGTGTCCCCAATGATGGATGGTCCAGATTTAATTCGAGACTTAGAGACTTCGACACTTCGGGACTTCGACATTGAAGGATTAAAACTGCCTGTTGCTTGCGTTTCAAGCCCAAAATGGACTGTTATGAAAGTTGTGCTTGGTGTCCATGGCCGCGGCCTATGTGAACAAGTATTTGGATTCCTTGCAAACCTTTGACAGCATTATGTGATAACATATTCCATTGTTTTTCCTCTGTTATGAGTTCGAGTTCTGGTTCCTTAATAAATATCATCCCTCTTGTATGCTTAACTGTTGTGTCTATGTTGGGGGTTCTCATGCTCGAATGAGAAAGTGACTATAAAATTCTGTTTCAATACTATCTTGCTTGCAGTTCCTGGTCTGTATACCAGTTTTCTGGTATGCCCTCTAAGGTATGTACGAAATGATGAGGCCATTCCTTTGGGGGTGTCATTTTCCACAACACTCTGCACTTCTCCTAGTGTTCCACTGGTGCCCCCTGTCCATCGTACTTATGCTACTTGTTTCTTTTCTGTTCTACGCTGAACCTTATGCATAGTAACCACTTACATTGGTACCAATCCATGATTGTTTCCTTATGTGCACCCCACCATATTGCAAGTGTGACCTTGGGTGCTATATCGAGTGCTAAGAGTCTCCAACTTTCTAATACTTCATCCTCATACTGTGAAAAGAATACTTCTAGATCATTCACTCCATGGAAATTGGGTAGTTCCCTTATCTCTGTGCCTATCCATCTTACTGTGTGGTCTATTCTTGCACATCTTCTTGTGGAAACTTTATGTAGCCTTTGTTGCCAATTTTCTAGACCTGTGTCTAAATCTGTCACACATGAAGTAATGCTTCAACAACTGAGTATCCCATCTACAGTTGGGTTTACGTAATCCTCATCACACGCAGTTGTTCTGTACAACTGGATGGTTTCTTCTAAGTCTAAGTAAGTAGGTTCTACAAACCTTTCCCCTTCTGATGGGTCTAATGGTGCGATGATCCTATATTCTCCTGACCCGAATGTCATTTTTCGCGTCTTTAAGTTGATTATGGCTTGGTTATCAAATGCCCAATCCAAGCGAAGAAATTCTAGATATGGTGTTGTGTCATCCATTATTTCAATCACTTCAAAGTCTGATTTAGTGCGAACTCCATCCAAATCTACTGTCATTCCTTCCAGTCTACCAATTGGCAGAACTCTATGTTGGTTTGCTAGTTTTAGCTGCACAGGTGGATATCCTAATTTTGGTTCTCCCATACATTACCATGTTTTCTTGGGTAATACATTAAATTTATATCCTAGATCTAGTATGATATCTCCCATGTTGAAATCTTTGATGTATGCAATGAGCCTGAAATCCCTACTTCTTCGTCTCCTTGAATGTAGGTGATTGAGTATTTTTTGTTCTAGTTTTCCTTCTATCTCTATGCTACATTTTTCTAATATATTTTGCAATCTTTTGACAGAGGATGGGTGTAAGGTATCCAAAGAGGTAGTGGGGGGGCCCAGAGGGCCCATAGTGATAATAGTGGAGGTCATTCAATGTAAGGTGGACTAGGCCCACTGTATTATTAAATAAGGCCCATTATGGTAGTTAGATATAATAAATGGGTAGTTAGATATAATAAATGTAAGAGGACTTCTTAGAAGGTTCTACTTCTAGAAGATTCCTCCTCTAGAATGTTCTTAGGTGGTGGTAGCACTATATAAAGGGGTTCAAGCAATGTAATGAGATATGAAAAGAATTATTATATTTGGAGTGGTATCTGAATAGGAGGATGCCCCCTCGAAGAGGCAAGTGAACATGAGATGATCCCTTCCATAATAGGATCCATTGTATGGTGTTTCCCTACCTCAAGGGTTTGGTAGTAATAAAGTGTGGTTTTTTCTATCTTTATTTGTGGATCTATTGTGTATTCCATATTTGTGGTTATTATATTTGTAGATCTATTCAGGTTCAACCAAATACTTGCATACAAAAATACCACAAAGATTCAAAGAAAAATATAGAAAACCACAACTTTATTATAGAAACCCTTGAGGTAGGGCAACACCATACAATGGATCCTCTTATGGAAGGGATCCTCTCTTGTTCACTTGCATCTTTGAGGGGGCATCCTCCGATTGAGCTACCGCTCCAAATACAATAATTCTCTTCATATCTCATTACATTGCTTGAAACCCTTTATATAGTGATACCATCACCTAAGAACATTCTAGAGGAGGAATATTCTAGAAGTAGAACCTTCTAAGAAGTCCTCTTACATTTATTATATCTAACTACCCATTTATGATATCTAACTACCCATTTATGATATCTAACTACCATAGTGGACATTATTTAATAATACAGTGGACCTAGTCCACCTTACATTGAATGAACTCCACTATTATCACTATGGGCCCTCTGCCTCCCCCTACTACCTCTCTAGCTACCTTACATTCCATCCCCCTTATGAAAGCATTGTCCTCAATGCTTGATGTACAACCATATACCAGGGTCCCATGGCTAAGTGTGGACCATAGTGATGAAGTAGACTAGAGAACCAGAGTCCCATTGAGAAATGGTAGCCACCATGCTGAAGTAGTCCAACTGCCATTGTAAACCAGGCTCCCATGTTGAATTTCTCATGTGAACCCCACATAGAAGATATCGATACCCAATAACCAACTGAAAATGATGCTCCCAATACTGACACCTATCATGTGGATCCAAATAAGAATATCCATCCACATAGTGGGAGATGATCAAATATGAATCTGGAAGGAACAATACCATTGTAGAATATGCAGGCTGGATGTTGGTAACTAGCTCTTGATGTTAGACATTGATGTTCTCTAAAGAAGGTTGAGTAGAGTCATCAAATAAAATATGAAAGTGGTTGTCATCCCAGAAATGACAACTGTCCATATACCAATCATCACAATCGGCCTCAAAATCATACCAAGCATATATTTCTTGATTATATTCATCCTTGATATCCGCTATAATAAATCTCTCCTCCATGCTATCCAATGAATCTTGAATACTACGAAAACTATCATTGAGGTCATCTGCAAGGTCATGGAATCTACCATCCAATGTGTCATAGAATTGAGATTTGAATGCTTCAGTAATTTGTAGAATTTATTCGAGGGTTTGAGAGGAAATATCCATCTGATCACCCTATGAACTCTTCGGTCCCACAACCATCATGAAAAAACCAAAAAAATAGAACAATAAGTTACGGTAGAAAATCACGGCTTTTTTTGGAAAAACCCTACAAAACTGTTGAATTTAAAATGCTCATAACTTCACTTACCGGACTCCATTTCGGCTGATTTGTTTTTTGAAATTGGGTGAAATTATGAGAGGAACTCAGATCTGTAATTTGTTTGGGCAAATTCAGACTCCAGCTGCTACATAAATTAAAAAAAATCGTGCCGCCATCCACGGAAAAAACCTTGAAAAATTGTAGATTTTAAAACTTCAATATTTTGACTTCCCGGACTCTGTTTCAGACGATTGTTTTTTTCAACTTGGGTGTTTTTATGAGAGGAACTCGGATATAAAACCTGTTTCTACAAAATTTTCATAGAAATACACCGAAAGTGTCTGAAATGTCGCAGCCCTCTTTTTTCTTCTCTGAAAAAACAATCTGCAAAAATAAAAAATATTTGCCCACAATGTCTGCCAAGGAAAGTGCTCTGATACCACTTGTTACGAACCAAATACTTGCATACATAAATACCAAAAATATTAAGAGAACAATATATAAAACCACAACTTTATTATAGAAACCCTTGAGGTAGGGCAACGCCATACAATGGATCCTATTATGGAAGGGATCCTCTCCTATTCACTTGCCTTTTCTAGGGGGCATCCTCCTATTGAGCTACCGCTCCAAATACAATAATTTTCTTCATATCCCATTACATTTCTTGAATCCCTTTATATAGTGCTACCATCACCTAAGAACATTCTAGAGGAGGAATCTTCTAGAATTAGAATTTTCTAAGAAGTCCTCTTACATTT
>JASDQU010435419.1:64269-75381 GCA_032191745.1 Picea mariana | reverse complement strand
TGTGTATTTCGAAAGATTTCAATACAAAATTCAAGAATATAAATATCTTATACATGTGGGAATTCAAACTACAACCTCATAACACACCTGATATCAAATTTAAAAATTTACAAAGATAGTTTTGAAAATATTTTTTTATTTAATTATTCTATTAATTTAAAAATAAAATATTCAATTCTACAATTAACTATTATTTATATATATAAATAAATATTCAAAATGCCAAAAACTCCAATATAATTCATCTAGAGAATTTGAAAAAAGTTCAACCAATGTTACTAATTTTGTAACGACCCAATGTTACTAATACTCATAGATATGGGTCATAGATTAATGACTTACTCTACGCAATTAATCCCCAAAATGATATGTAATATGTTGCACTGTGGAAGCCCCTCTATGCTTAAATAATAAGAGTGAAGGGAGCTCTACCTGGATAGTTCATAAGGCACAATACTGGATAAGGTTTTGCAAATGGGGTAGCAAGCTAAGTGGGCTTGANCTAAAGGCGTCTTGGGATGGGTGACTACCTCAGAATTCTCGTTGACCAGGTGTAAGCCCCATAAGTGAATATTGATGCTATGCAATTCATTTCATTGGTTTCAATTCCACTTCTTCACCCCTGTTAGAATCACCCGATGCAATGAGCGCTAAGTGGGATATTCGAATCATGAGAATTATTGGTCAGTTGCGACTAATACTAATGCATATGGGTCATAGATTAATGACTTACTCTAGGAAGTTAATCCCCAAAATAATATCTAAAAATGAATGTACTTAAAATTGAGACAAAGGAAAATGTTATCACCTCCAAGAACAATAATGATACTTTTACTCTACTCTCTTGCAATTTTACATGAACGTCCAATCAATTACGGTTAAAATTAAACCCCAATTACAACAAAACTCAAATTCAAATGAATATTTTTAGGGAAAAAGCGTGCTATTGTGTTAATTAGAGTAATTAGTGTGGTATATTGATATTCCATAATTGTTTGAACCATGACAATTTGTGAGAAGAATATATTAAACAAACAAACATTTTTCTTTTAGGTAAAATTAAAAATTTCTAATGTATCAAGTAATAAAAATGTAATTATTATATAAGGTAAATTTTCAACAAAGAATTAAGTTAATAAACCAATAAGTCAAATAAGAACAAGAATGAATGTACCTAAAAATGGGACAAAGGAAACCATTATCACCTCCAGGGGAAACAATTACATGTGTACCCTATCCTATTTCAATTTTATATAAACACCAAATCAATTGTAGCCAAAATTGGACCTCGATTATAGTAAAACCGTAAATTTAAATGAATCTTTTTTAACAAACCTTGAAAGTACAAAAGCAAAGTTGTCGAAACCATAAACCATCAAAAAAAAATGAATCGATATTCCTTTAGTTCCATAGGCATCGATGCTTCTTTCACATGTACACTAACTAGAATAGTGTATGTTTCATCATCATATTTCATTTTGTTCTATAGGCCCACAAAACTACAAGAATTTGCTCATCCCAATCATCCATCTCATAATTGCATATCTTAGTCAAGGCATGCTTGAGAATCTTATTAAATTCCTCCATAGTGTCATTCACTTGAGAATGGTATGGACTAATATTCTAATGATGTATCATAAATTCTTGATTCAAGGATCTAATATTATAATTAATAATGTACATAGCTTGATCACTCATTAAAACTATTGGGAATTTTAATTTGGTCACGATGTTCTAAAACTTAAAGAGTGTAGTTGTTTTACAGGTGTAGTCTTTTACCAACATGACCTTTTCCCAACATGTCAAATACTATATTCCAATAATATGTATCATGCTCATATTATTGATGTGAGAGGATTGATGAGACATATGAATTTGATACCCCACTTCTTGAATGGATCTAGTGTGAGGACTATACATAATGGAATCTTGTCTTATCTTGATGTCTTCCCAATCCTATAGAAAATATCACATCGTTTTGCATAATCCTTTACATCCCGAAACAATGAAATCCACCAAAGACCTACATGGCATACCTTATTTGTAGTTGAATTACCTATGTTATGTCATCTAGACAAACCTTCATTCACTTCATACATAATACTATCCCTTTCATGCACCAAAACACATTTGCAAAGGATCCCATTCATGTCCAATTTATATAAGTGGCCTATAATCAACAAATAATATACTTATCTTTTCACTAACTATCTCCTCTATGCAATTGTATAATCTACATGTTGTCACCCAAGTTTTTTTTGGAGTTGTGCACATGCCCATGAAGATACATTGTGAAACAGTAGGAAGGATCAACATCAACGCCCGCCAAAGGAATATTGTGTATTCCAACCTAGTTTTGCATTGCAAGAAAAGAATCGAGAAGAGACCGCATGTGGACTGAATTTGAGCATATCTTCATGAATATTTTGTAATCAAGTAGTGTAATGACTCGAATGAACATGGGAAAATGAAAGGATGAGTTGGAAAGTTAGATAGGATTGTCATGCTTCATGAGTATTTTGGGGTTGCATGCAGACATGTTAAGCATGTGGGTCTTTTGTTCACTCAAGGGAGTGGAGTAGAGTAGTGGAAAAAGAGAGAGCAGAGCATTGTAACCGAGATTTCATGACTGGAATAGAGAGTTGACTGGAACAAAAACATAGATTTCCATGTCCAGTTTTTCCTAAAGTATTGCATGCGTATGTAATAGATTTAGAATTGTGTATGAATGGAGAAAAGAGAGAAGAGTGCATGGAGAAAATATATGTTATGTGTTTTGTATCTAAATGTGTCTGAAATGAATGAATGAAATACAAATTCCTTTCTCTCTTTGCAATATGATGTGTGTTATGTCTTGAATGTATATCTTCTTTACTTTCTTATGAAAAGTACTATGTTATTTAGCTAGGTATGAATAAATGAATGTACTTATGATCAAGAGGGTTTTCATGTATGCATTATCCCTTCACATCCGACACAAGATAATCATTCTTTGTGATTGTCATGGTGTCTTGGGTGAGACCTTCTTTGGTCTAAGGTTCAATATTGAATGTGCCAATGCCTTGGGGTTTTTTTGGTCAAATTTTTATGAACCTCCGGTCTTCAACGCCCCAACAAGAGAGTGTTTAGAGCCAATAAATGGTTCCATTTTCGGGACCTAAAGGTTTTGTATTATGTGATGAAGGGAAGGAATGAGGTGGGAATTGTCTCGAGAGGAGATACAAGACTGGTTATCCACGAAGGAGGATGGGTTCACACGACAAGAGATTAAGAACCTAATAACCAAAGTTGAAATATAGAAATAGAGGTATATCTATACAAATTTGCCTGAAATTTTGTTTATTGAGTTTCCTTATTTATTGTATGAATGGTTGAAGAGGCAGAAAACTATATTTAACACTATTATGGGAGTCCAAGAACTAGTGGTATGGTACCGGAACATGATCAATAGACTGAAATTTGTGGATAACAAGTGGGATAGATCCATTGACTTCTGATATGAATGGGATAAAGAAGGATACATCATTGATTTATCCATGGAATAAAACAAGTCTTTCAGTGAGGCCAAAAGAAAGTTTACGGTCTGTCCTGTTGTTTTTTCATAAGAGATGATATTTTATATGAATATATTATTACAATGATGAGTGCCATATATATAGAAAATATGATGACTATCCATGAAAGGATGTGTCCCTTGAATAATAAATAACTACATATTATATATATATATATATATATATATATATATATATGGAAGAATGTCTTACCGATGTTGTTCAAACATCAAAACTCCCTCTCAATGAGGGAAACATTCTTCATCATGCCAAATCTAGTCTCTAAAGTACACAAACTTCACTCTAGACTCATAGGATATCCATAGTACAACATGACTTCATAGCCAATGCATCCAAGGCATGTGGGTGGCTCTCAAATAGCTTCAACATGTCACCATGACATCCACTACCTTGCAATGCATCTGTACCTCATCATGTGCACCCCTGTGACTTCATAGCCAATGCATCCAAGGCTTGTGGGTAGCTGTCAAATAGCTACAACATGTCCCCAAGACATCCACTACCCCGCAATGCATATGTACCTCATCACATTCACCCATGTGACTTCACATCCAATGCATACAAGGTCGGTGGGTAGCTCTCAAATAGATACAACATGTCCCCATGAAATCCACTAACCTACAATGCATTTGTACCTTGTGTTTCCCTCTTAAGAGGGACCACACCAAGCTATATCTCTTATTTTCCCGAGCCCTCCTATGAGGGATTTAAGCCTGGTCTTGCTCTGATACCATGTTGTTTTTTCATAATAGAGGATATTGTATATGAATATATTATTACAATGATGAGTGTTCCATATATATATAACATATGATGACAATCCACGAAAGGATGCATCCCTTGGATAATAAATAAATACATATTTATTATATACATATTTATACTTTGTATTATAAATGTCATGTCATATATATATATATATATATATATATATGGAGGAATGGCTTCCCGATGTTGTTCAAACATCAACATGTCCTAGAAAAAGACTATTGGAGGAGATCCCCCTGTGGATCAAGATGTAGTTTATGGAGAAAGGGTTGATGTGTATGGAGCCTAATATGATGGCTAAGAAGACCCCCTCGCACAAAGGGGGGGATATAAAAAAAGGGGGAAAATAGAGATAAAGTGGATCCAGTGGGAGGGATCTATAAGATGATAAAATGAGGTGAGAAAAGAATGGACCCATAAGAGAAGAAGAGAAAAATGTCGAGAGATATGCAAGAAGAGTTAAGCTAGAGAGGAAATTTGAATAGAGTGGAAATAAAATAGCTAGGGGTGAAGGATAAGGGGTTGGACCTAGAACAAAGAGAAAGGAGAACACACCAGAAGGATGTGTGTGAGATAGTCATGTGCCAGAGAGATGCATGGAAGGAGAGAGTTTGTCAAAGATGTGCAACATTAGGAGAAGGGTATCAAGTGAGGATACCAAAAGTAGTGGTAATAGGTTTAGATAAGGTGAAGTTAGATACACTTTTCTATTGACAGATGTAGTCACATTAGAATAAGATGAGGTACAGAGTAGTATCAATGATGTTGTAGGAGATGACAATAGAACCCTCATAGAAGGGGAAGATGATTTAACTATTATGAATGGGCTTATGAGACTGTAGGTAGGAAGCTCTTTGGGAACCCTTATTAGAGATGATGAGAGAAGATGGAGGAACACACTCTTTGAACCACCCCTCTTATGAATTTGTAATCAAGAAGAAAGAATTCAAATAAATGAAGAAATTGAAGAGATAGGAGTAGAAGAATAAAGAGGAAAAGAATCAGAAAGATATGAGTGAAGAAGAGTTCGAAGTCAACAATACTTCGCAAGGAATATTTTTGGTATCAATATATGTATCACCAACAACTAATAATCAATCGATAAGACACAACACTAGGTTGAGTATGGTGAATCAAGACACAAGTTTGAAGTTTCCCATGTTCCATGGGACATGTAGAGACGATGCAAAGAAACATTGATTTACATGTGAAGCTATATAGTTTGTGAAGAATATCACAAATGAAGCATCTAAAATTGCACAGTTGGAGACCAATATTAGAGACATAGATTTGATGTGGTATATGAAGTACAAGGTGACTATGATAGTGGGACAAGATAGGTCCCTGGTGGATATTAAGAGAGATCTACTCAAAGAGATTCAAAAACCTAAGTCAAATTCAAAGTGCATCACTAAAGTAAAGGAGATCAAGTAGTTAGCAGGAGAATTTATATGGGATTATTAAAATTGGTTAAAAGTTTTGTTAGATCGACCGACATTCCAATTACAAGAAATCCAACATAGAGAGTGGTTCATTTCTATATTCCTTCCACACTTCCAAGTCCCCCTCACCTATAACAAGGTGACAAATCAAGTAGAGGTATGGATATTGCAATGCACCTAGAAGCTACACCAAGAGGTGGTGAGACATCAGTAGGGATGGCACATGTACAATCTCAACTCACCAAACTTACCATGCAACTACAATACATGGAAAAGATAAGGCGGTGCATGATCATATCTAGTGTACTATGTGCCACATAGAAGGTCACCATCAGAATGTATGCCCAATGTTGGGGAGCTACATGGTCATGGGTATGCCAAATTTATTTCAAACAGGGCCATAGATTGAGTGGTGCGATATTTTCTAGCAATGGGGAAACATACCTCCCTGTTTCCCCACCCTACAGAAATACTAAAAGACTAGGCACACTCCTTTTTGTGAATTTTGTAAGTCCATGAGGCATGATGTGAACAACTTCCACTCACTTCAGCTAATGCAGGAGCTCACTGCAGACGTCTTCTATGTCCAAGAGGAACAGAAAGGTTGTGACCATGGAGGCGAGGATCAAGGAGGATATCAAGGAGCTCTGAGAGGAATATATGGATGAGGAAGAGGAAGAGGGTACATAGGTGGTGGAGGAAATCCACCCACATACTTTAATTATGGATAAGTAGGCCATGTATTATGCTTTTGTACTAAGTTTCACACACTTTTTGAATAGTGCTATAGCACTGAGCATGCCACATAAGATTTCCCAAATTTGTTGGCAAAGTGGGAAGAAAATAAGACGCACTACAATATGGTGATGACAAATCCACATAGAGATCATAAACCAAAGGCAAAGGCAGATGTTTGAGTGGTAACACAAGGAGGCATTAGGATAGGAATGGACTTAGACCATGGAGAAATCTTGGGTCAAAACATCGAAGGGAAGATAAAAAAGTTGACATAGGCACCCCCCAAGTTTGATGTTCCTCAATAAAAGAAATTCATGAGATATGCACAAAGGGATCTATATGAGGACAGAGAAAATGATGAGTTACATCGCACAATGCAAAGGTCACTGGAGGAAGTCCGAGTGTGTGAAGAGTTGTAGTGAGCCACATAGAGATCACTAGAGGAGGAACGTGTCTGCGAAGAGTTACGTCATCCAACATATAATTACTTGGAGGAAGCTTGTGTGTGCAAGGAAATATAATGGGAAACATAGAGGTCACTGGAGGAATACCACAGACATGAAGAGATGTAGTGGGTCAAACAAAAGGAAATGCAGGAATGCATGCAGAGGATCAAGCAAGTAACTTCTTGCACTATTTTCTGAAAATATTAAGTGATCCTGAGGATGCAAAGAAGTTAACACATATGTTGATGGGGGAAGAAAAGACTATTGTAGCTATATCTACCTTTCTTTCATAAAAGGATGTGCACCAAGTGAGAAAACATAACCACATGGGAAGAGAGGTCAAGATGATATCTAAACTCGAAAGTCATGAGATGGACATAGTTATGTTGGATGTGGGCTCTGATGTGAATATTGTACCAAAGAAATCCAGGGATTTGATGGGTAAATGAAACTTGGTGTGGTTCCCAATTCAACTCAGGTTGGATAATTAATATCATATATATCCCATTGGTTGATTGGAGCAAGTAGAGGTGAATATTAAAGGGGTGAAAACTAGAGTAGACTTTGAAGTCATTGAGATCATGGATGACTCAGATCCCTACCCCACTCTACTTGGGATTGATTGGGAATTTGACAATAATGTAATCTTATATATGAAAAAATATAAAATTTCCTTTGAAACATATACGTTCCACATTATTGTGTCATTAGATCCACATGAGGGTGACATATATAATGATTTGGTCAATGAGGATGCATAGAGCTCCATCATTGAGGATATCTATAATATTACTAGGAGCATAGAAGATTATTTCAACCCCACAATAGATCGAGAGATAAGATGGAGAAGTGTTTCATCATATGATACAAACTTGGAGGATTCCATGGAGATATGGAAGAACAATCCTTATGAGGTTTCCACAAGCAGATGCATGCATATCACCAAAACAACACGTGAAATTCGACTAGGACCCTATCATCTACATTGGCTCCATGGAACACGTTCAGTAGATGCATTCGTTGTATAGATGCAAAAAATTACCATGATCCACACAATGCAAGACCTCATCATAGTATTGGAAGGAATACATGCACAATAGTGGGAAACACACCACAAACATCTAGGTGAGTGGATGCACGTGGTGGAGTCGATCAGAGAAATATTTCAGCCTATGGTGAATCCCCAAGAACATATGTGTTCCTACAAAAGGTGTTGCCTAGCTAAGAAAGGTTCTGATCCACAATGGGTATGTCAGGTGACCAATGCACCACGTTGAAAAGTATCCCTAACCCTCTAGGGATCTTTTTAGAATCAAATTGGTAGATGGAAAACACAGGATAACATTCCAACCAATCCAAGGGTTGGATAGGTGACAAGGTAACTTGATACCACCCATAAGAATTGACGATCGAACGTGGAAATGGATAAGAAACGTGACTAAGGTAAAGAAGCATCATGGCTCACTAGGGTTGTATGTGATGGATTGACGTAGTCAGAGCAAAGCAGGGATGCACAATAACCATGCACTTTGATCCAATAGGAGAAGACTTAGGGCATGGGTAGAGTAGTCAAAATTAAAATAATAAATAAGCATCATAGACAAGTCAACATAATAAAGTGGGACATGATTGATTGTACCAACAAATATTTTCCCCGTTTTGGAAAATATTAACGCTTAAATTATATTTTAAACTCTAAAGGATGACATAATGGTTGCTGATAGCCCACTGACAAGACACGTGTGGATACAAAAACAAGGAAAGTGGTTAGTTAGGTATTAGACGAGGTGGTCCAACTTATACAAAGGCTACAAGAGACTTTTAGCAATGTTGACAACCAATTTCAATAGTTCATCGAGGAACTCATGACGACAATGTCATAAACCGCCTCTGTTAAGCCATAAGCAGCATCATTGGCTCAAGGACGAGCCAACTAATACTGTTGGGGGCATGTTGGCACCCAAGGTTTTGGGGAGTTGTGCGCACACCACAAGTCAATATTTCACAATATTTCATGATGATACATTGTGCAGCATCAGGAAGGATCGACATCAATGCCCACCAAAGGAAGATTGCGCACACCAACCCAATTTTTCATTGTGTGCAAGGAATCAATAATATCAGCATATCTTTGGGAATATTTTGTAATCAAGTAGTGTAGCTACCCGAATGATCATGGGAAAAGGTATGGATGAGGTGACAAGTTAGTTAGGATTTCCATGCTCCGGGAATATTTGGGGTTGCATGCGAACAAATTTGTCGTTCTTTTGTTCACTCAAGAGAGTGGAGTAGAGTAGTGGAAAAAGGGAGAGAAAAGCATTGTAAGAGAGAATTCATGACTGTAACAAAGAGTAAAATGTAAAAAAAAGATAGATTTCCATGTACATTTTTTCCTAAAGTCTTGCATGCATCTGTAATAGAGTGAAAACTGTGTATGAATGGAGAAAAGAGACGAGAGCAAATGACATAGATATTTGTTATGAGTTTTTAATTTGAATGTGTCTAAAATGAATAAATGAAACACAAAGTCCTTTCTCTCTACAGTATGATGTGTGTTATGGATTCAATGTGTATTTTATTAACTTTTTGATGCAAATTACTATGTTATTTATCTAGGGATGAATGAATGAATGTACTTATACCTAAGAGGGGTTTCCTGTATGCATTGTCCCTTCACATCGAACACAAGACTATCAGTCTCTATGATTCTCATGGCGTCTTGGGTGAGACCTTCTTCGGTCCTAGGATGAAGATTGAATATGTTGATGCCTAGGGGATTTTTTGGTCAAATATTGATGAACCCTAGGTCTTCAACCTCGGGGTTTTCCTGTATGCACTATCCCTTAACATCCGACACAATATTATCAGTCTTTGTGACTCTCATGGAATCTCAGGTGAGAACTTATTTAGTCCTAGGATAAATATTGAATATGTCGATGCCTTGGTTTTTTTTTGGTCAAATCTTGATGAAGCCTAGGTATTCAATGCCAGGCTAGTGAGAGATTGTTTAGAACCAACACTACCAATGTTTAACCAATGGTCAAAATTTTATGATTTCCTTGAATTGATTGGGTAGAATTGCTACTCTGAATAAATGCACATATGGAAGTTCATCATCTAAAATTACCCAACTTTCCCCATTTCAATTATGGAAAAATGATCAGGTATCACATTTTTCTTCCTTAGTTTTATTACTATCTCAAATTCAAACTCCTATAAAAGAAGTATACATCGAAAAATCCTTCCTCCCAAGTCTAGTTTATTCACTAGGTTCATTAATATAGAATATATAAATCTTGTCTACTAAATTCCATATAGAAACAATGAGTTTCCAATACACCTTTCTTCAATAATAAGTAATGAAAAACCAACCTACCAACCATATTAGATCTAGAGACAATTATTTTCCTCAACTTCTTCACCTCTATTTCCTAGTCTATACATGTACCAACCAAATTCCAAATAAAAATAACTAGGATATACTTGAAGTAGGGGAAAGGGATCAATGCAGAAGGGAATTAGGGCAGTTATGTAGCTCAAGGATATGAGGAGTGTTTCTTTTGGAATATCCTTAAATAACTAATAGATCAATATCCATTCAATAGGCTCAAAGTGTTTCTTTTTCATTTGTATGTGGATGATAGGCATGTGTCCATGATACAATTCAGTTAGAGGCCAAAAGAAATTGGTTGGATGAGATCAATAGGCCATAGTACACAAGCGAATCATCACATCCACATGATAGTTCTATTGCCATTTTAGAAAAAAAAACATGCATATAATGAAAAACGAAAATACAAAATAATTGCATTTAGTAGGTTGGGAAATTCTGGCATGTATTAAGTATAAGCTAGAATTCATAATAATATTTTCACTTTGAGAAATAAATTCATTGAACCCATACATAACATATGGAAACTTTTCAAATATCTCAGAGACATCAAAATAAATTTAATTTTTAGAGTCTGCACAACTTGGAAAGAAAGTTTACATAAATGAAGTACCTAGACCACAACTTTAACTTGGTAACCTACATATACACACAAACATATATGCACATATACATATACATATACATATACATTATATTGATTCCACCATTTCACGATAATTATGTTAGCTCCATGGAATATATATTGAGAT
>JASDQU010435419.1:50679-64219 GCA_032191745.1 Picea mariana | reverse complement strand
AGAGGTTGTCAAAGATGTGCAGCGTTAGGAGAAGGGTATCAAGTGAGGATACCAAAAGTAGTGGTAGTAGGTTCAGATAAGGTGAAGTTAGATCCACTTTTCTATTGACAGATGTAGTCACATTAGAATAAGATGAGGTACAAAGTAGTATCACTGATGTGGTAGGAGATGACGATAGAACCCTCATAGAAGGGGAAGAGGATTTAACTATTATGAATGGGATTATGAGACTATAGGTAGGAAGCTCGTTGGGAACCCTTATCAGAGATGATGAGAGAAGATGGAGGAACCCACTCATTGAACCACCCCCTTTATGAATTTGTAATCAGGAAGAAAGAATTCAAATAAATGAAGAAAGTGCAGAGATAGGAGTAGAATAATAAAGAGGAGAAGAATCAGAAAGATATGAGTGAAGAAGAGGTCGAAGTCAACAATACTTCACAAGGAAGATTTTTGGTATCAATATATGTATCACCAACAACTAATATTCAATCGATAAGACACAACACTAGGTTGAGTATGGTGAATCAAGACACAAGTTTGAAGTTTCCCATGTTCCATGGGACATGTAGAGATGATGTAGAGAAACATTGATTTACATGTGAAGCTATATAGTTTGTGAAGAATATCACTAATGAAGCATCTAAAATTGCACAGTTGGAGACCACTTTTAGAGACATAGATTTGATGCGGTATATGAAGTACAAGGTGACTACGCTAGCGGGACAAGCTAGGTCCCTGATGGAGATTAAGAGAGATCTGCTCAGGGAGCTTCAACAACCTAAGTCAAATTCAAAGTGCATCACTAAAGTAAAGGAGATCAAGTAGTTAGCGGGAGAATCTATATTGGATTATTAGCTTTGGTTAAAAGTTTTGTTAGATCGACTGACATTACAATTACAATAAATCCAACATAGAGAGTGGTTCATTTCTATATTCCTGCCACACATCCAAGTCCCCCTCACCTATAACAAGGTGACAAATCAAGCAGATGTATGAATATTGCAATCCACCTGGAAGCTACACCAAGAGGCGGTGAGACATCAGTAGGGATGGCACATGTACAATCTCAACTCGCCAAACTTACCATGCAACTACAATACATGGCAAAGGATAAGGTGGTGCATGATCATATCTAGTGTACTATGTGCCACATAGAAGGTCACCATCATAATGTATGCCCTATGTTGGGGAGCTACATGGTCATGGGTATGCCAAATTCATTTCAAACGGGGCCATAGATTGAGTGGTGCGATATTTTATAGCTATGGGGACACATACCTCCCTGTTTCCCCACCCTACAGAAATACTAAAAGACTAGGCACACTCCTTTTTGTGAATTTTGTAAGTCCATGAGGCATGATGTGAAAAAATTCCACTCACTTCAGCTGATGCAGGAGCTCACTGCAGATGTCTTCTATGTCCAAGAGTAACATAAAGGTTGTGACCACGGAGTCGAGGATCAAGGAGGATATCAAGGAGTTCTGAGAGGAATATATGGATGAGGAAGAGGAAGAGGGTACGTAGGTGGTGGAGGAAATACCCCCACCTACTTTAATTGTGGAGAAGTAGGCCATGTATTACGCTTTTGTAATAAGTTTCACACACTTTGTGGATAGCGCTATAACACTGAGCATTCCACATAAGATTGCCTAAATTTGTTGGCAAAGTGGGAAGAAAATAAGACACACTACAATATGGTGATGACAAATCCACGTAGAGATCATAAACCAAAGGCGGAGGTAGATGTTTGAGTGGTAACATAAGGAGGCATTAGGATAGGAATGGACTTAGAGAATGGAGAAATCTTGGGTCAAAACATCAAAGGGAAGATCAAAAAATTGACATAGGCAGCCCCCAAGTTTGATGTTCCTCGGCAAAAGAAATTCATGTGATATGTGCAAAGGGCTCTATATGAGGATAGAGAACACGATGAGTTACATCGCACAATGCAAAGGTCACTAGAGGATGCCCGAGTGTGTGAAGAGTTGTAGTGAGCCACACAAATATCACTAGAGGAGGAACGTGTCTACGAAGAGTTACATCATCCAACATAGAAGTACTTGGAGGAAGATTGTGTGTGCAAGGAAATATAATGGGAAACATAGAGATCACTGGAGGAATCCCACAGACATGAAGAGATGTAGTGGGTCAAACAAAAGGAAATGAAGGAATGCATGCAGAGGATCAAGCAAGTAACTTCTTGCGCTATTTTATGAAAATATTAAGTGATCCCAAGGATGCAAAGAAGTTAACACATATGTTGATGGGGGAAGAAAAGACTATTGTAGCTATATCTACCTTTCTTTCAGAAAGGGATGTGCTCCAAGTGAGCAAACATAACCACATGGGAAGAGAGGTCAAGATGATATCTAAACTCAAAATTCATGAGATGGACATAGTTATGTTGGACGTGGGCTTTGATGTGAATATTGTACCAAAGAAATCCTAGAATTTGATGGGTAAATGAAACTTGGTGTGGTTCCCAATTCAACTCAGGTTGGATAATCAATATCATATATATCCCATTGGTCGATTGGAACAAGTAGAGGTGAATATTAAAGGGGTGAAAACTAGAGTAGACTTTGAAGTCATTGAGATCATGGATGACTCAGATCCCTACCCCACTCTACTTGGGATTGAATGGGAATTTGACACTAATGTAATCTTTTATATGAAAAAATATCAAACTTCCTTTGAAACATATACGTTCCACATTATTGTGTCATTAGATCCACATGAGGGTGACATATATAACGAGTTGGTCAATGAACATGAATAGAGATCTATCATTGAGGACATCTATAATATTATTGGGAGCATAGAAGATTATTTCAACCCCACAATAGATCGAGAGATAATATGGAGAATTTTTTTATCATATGATACAAATTTGGAGGATTCCATGGAGAGATGGAAGAACAATCCTTCTGAGGTTTTCACAAGCAGATGCACGCAGATCACCAAAACAACATGCGAAATTCAATTAGGACCCTATCACCTACATTGGCTCCATGGAACATGTTCAGTAGATGCATTCCTTGTATAGATGCAGAAAATTACCATGATCCACATAATGCAAGACATCGGCATAGTATTGGAAGGAATACGTTCACAATAGTGGGAAACACACCACAAACATCTACGTGAGTGGATGCAGGTGGTGGAGTCGATCATAGAAATATTTCATCCTATGGTGAATCCCCAAGAACATATGTGTTCCTAAAAAAAGCGTTGTATAGCTAAGCAAGGCTGTGATCCACAACGGGTATGTCAAGTGACCAATGCACCACATTGAAAAGTAGCCCCAACCCTCCAATGATTTTTTTAGAATCAAATTGCTAGATGCACAACACAGGATAAAGTTCCAACCAATCCAAGGGTTGGATAGGTGACAAGGTAACTTGATAACACCCATAAGAATTGACGATTGAACGTGGAAATGGATAAGAAACATGATTAAGGTAAAGAAGCATCATGGCCCACTAGGGTTGTATGTGATGGATTGACATACTCAGAGCAAAGCAGGGGTGCACAGTAACCATGCACTTCGATCCAATAGGAGAAGACTTAGGGCATGGGTAGAGTAGTCAAAATTAGAATAATAAATAAGCATCATAGACAAGTTAACATAATAAAGTGGCACATGATTGATTTTACCAACAAATATTTTTCTCGTTTTGGAAAATATTAAAGCTTAAATTCCATTTTAAACTCAAAAGGATGACATAATGGTTGCTGACAACCCACTAACAAGACACATGTGGATAAAACAACAAGGAAAGTGGTTAGTTATGTATTAGATGAGGTGGTCCAACTTATACAAAGGCTACATGAGACTTTTAACAATGTTGACAACCAATTTCAATAGTTCATCCAGGAACTCATGACGACAGTGTCATAAACCACCTCTGTTAAGCCATAAGCGACATCGTTGGCTCAAGGACAAGCCAACTAATATTGTTGGGGGCATGTTGGCACCCAAGGTTTTGGGGAGTTGTGCGCACACCACAAGTCAATATTTCACAGGCTTTCATGAAGATACATTGTGCGACATCAGGAAGGATCAACATCAATGCCCACGAAAGGAAGATTGCGCACACCAACCAAATTTTTCATTGTGTGCAAGGAATCAAGAATATGAGCGTATCTTCAGGAATATTTTGTAATCAAGTAGTGTAACTACCTGAATGATCATGGGAAAAGGTATGGATGAGATGGAAAGTTAGTTAGGATTTCCATGCTCTGGGAATATTTGGGGTTGCATGTGAACACATTTGTCATTCTTTTGTTCACTCAAAAGAGTGTAGTAGAGTAGTGGAAAAAGGGAGAGAAAAGCATTGTAAGAGAGAATTCATGACTGTAACAAAGAGTCAAATGTAACAAAAAGATAGATTTCCATGTCCATTTTTTCCTAAAGTCTTGCATGTATCTGTAATAGAGTGAAAACTGTGTATGAATGGAGAAAAGAGATGAGATCACATGACATAGATATTTATTATGAGTTTTTAATTTGAATGTATCTAAAATGAATAAATGAAATACAAATTCCTTTCTCTCTACAATCTGATGTGTGTTATGGCTTGAATGTGTATTTTCTTAACTTTTTGATGCAAAGTACTTTGTTATTTATCTAGGGATGAATGAATGAATGTACTTATACCTAAGAGGGTTTTCCTGTATGCATTGTCCCTTCGCATCCAACACAAGACTATCGATCTCTATGATTCTCATGGCATCTTGGGTGAGAACTTGTTCGGTTCTAGGATGAAGATTGAATATGTTGATGCCTAGGGGATTTTTTGGTCAAATATTGATGAACCTGTTAGTGTCGGAAGTCACTCCTGGATTGCTTGTAGGAGTAGAGCCCAATGCCCATCAGTTTTATGTCATGATTATTTAATGGGGTGATCAAATGGACAAAGACGCAAGAAGGTATAGCTTTAACTCAGGAAACCGGGCCTGGTATGTAGAAAGCAAGGGAGGTCTTGATCCAACTTCTGTCAATGAATGGATTAAAGGGTGGCAGATGAAGACTTGTGAGAAGGGTGAGCAAGACTTCCTCGGGCGATAGGCCTTCGAAATCTTGAGGGTGAAAAACTCAGAAGACAAGATCCTCTTGGTCCAGAGCTTTGGGTAACTGAAGGGGTGACTTGACTGGATCCTCCAATTCCAAGTCATTCAGTGCTAAGAAAAACACAGAGACCGATTAGAAACAATGCGACTGTTACAATGATCCAACCTACAGCATCCTATAACAGTCACAACTCGACTGGATCCTCCAATTCTGAGTTGTTATAACACAGTAAACAAAGAGATGGAAAAGAAGCTGACATCCATAAAGTAAGAAGTCTCAAATGCCTTATACATTAACTNACCCAAGGCTTGGTGTCCCTTCAGTCAAACTCGTACTGATATCTTTCTTCAAGCGCCACCTTAACTATGCATGGCTCCTGCAAGGCGGGTAGCTGAGCCATTAAGTGTTGGGCTAGTGTGCACAGACTTCTCTATCTAGTCGAGGACTTCGACATGGTTTCTTTTGAAAAAAATGATACACATGACCTCTTCGAGCAGACCGCTTGCCAAATCCTCCATTCCCCATACTTAATGAATGAAAGGAGGTTTCAACCACCTGTTCTTGCCTTCATTTACTCCAAGAGAGAAACAGTATTGAGATCGGATCCGATGGCGCCTGGAGATCGCAATGATCCCCTCTGTAACTAAACTCAGTGCCTTTGGCCTTCTTTACACAGCTCCTTTCTTTCCCCAAGTGACCACGGGCTATGACCATGTGCTTATTTCCAAGGCGCTTTCAGTGTTCGCGAATGGGAAGGAGCTAATCCCTACTTTTTGAAATTGCGATGAGCGAAACGCCGAGACGGCTCAATCTGGTGCCACACATTCCTCTGAGATTCGACGGTCCTGAAACTCACTCGGTGATATTGAGGGCCCGAGTCATGGACACTCCCGGCACCTCACACATCGAGAAAATGATGGAGCTGCTGCTTGCGGCTTGGGGTCACAATGGACGAAACGCCGAGATCGCTCAATCGGCCGCCAGGTGTCCCCTTTGGATGGATGGATGAGAATGCTCCATGATATCGTGGGCTTGAATTTTTGTGCTTTCAGCACATTCAGGGTTCGGGGTTTCGAAATGTTCAACGACATAAAACCTTCACCCTTTGAACTCGCGACCGCCGAAAAGCCGATGTAACTGGATCTCGCACCACGCATCCTTTGGATGGACGGCTGCTATCCTTCCCTGTATGCAATATGGGCACGATCTGTTCGCACTAATTTTGGCACAACTTTGCTATCCACAATTTTCCCTCGGCCGCCGATCTGCTCCTATGGATGAATCTGGACCGTCGTCAATATAATTTCGCTCGCTTACTCGCTTGGAAGCTTGAGATGACATTTTTCTGTGCTGCGCTCGGGCGCTTCTCCTGCGACTTGCATACTTGAATACTCTTGTGCCCCGGACAAGAAATGTTACTAACATTAGGCTCCATGGGGGATAGAGTCATCCTTGTGATGCTCTAAGGACTCATTTTGCAGTTCCAGTGCCTTGTTGTTGGGCTATGGAGTGATTTACTAAGCCGAAACAATAAAAGTAAAAATGAAGAACAGAAAGGACACTATTTACAAAACACAGGAGCCACCGAAGGCTCAGACAAAACATTTTTTAAGAAAATGCCCATTTACTGGGCTGCTGAAAACTTCTTCGCCTTCCAAATCTTGCAACGTGTATGTGTTATTTGAGAAAACCTTAGAGATTTTGAAAGCCCCGATCCACAGGGCTTCAAACTTGTCGTGCTTGCCCTTATCTTGTTTCGTAGCATCCCATTTCAGCACCAGGTTTCCTATGTGAAATTCTTCCTTCTTGGATTTCTTATCGAAAACCTGCTTGATCCTTCTTTGATAGTCCTGAATTCTGTCCATTGCCTGCTCCCTGGCCTGCTGGACCTCCAATAGCCGATGAATCCTCCTGATCATGTCATTAGGCTTCTCCTGATGATCTTGGAGGAATTTTGCTACAATAATGGCTAAATGAGAAGGGAAAACAACCTCCGCTCCATAGACTAATTGGAAAGGAGAGATGTCGATAGATCTTTTCATGGCCACTCGATCGGCCCATAGAGCGAATTTCAGCTTTGAATTCCAAGCCTTTTTTTTGTCCTCCAATAATCTTTTAATGATCCTTATGAGACTTTTGTTGGAGGATTCTGCTAAACCATTGCCCTGGGGATAGTATGGAGTGGAGTGAATCAGCTTGATTCCAAATTTCTCACAGAACTTGACCAACGGTTCGACCTTGAATGAGGTTGCATTATCTGTAACAATCTTTCTTGGGCAACCAAATCTTGTGATGAGGTCTTCCAGGAATCCAATAATTACCTTGTGGGAAGCACTCCTGGTGGGGATGGCTTCAATCCACTTGGTAAAGAAGTCTGTGTCAGTCAGGATCCATCTGTGTTGCTCATTGGAAGCAGGGTGGATTTCTCCAATAAATTCTAGGCCCCATTTCTAGAAAGGTCCTGAAACAACTACAGGCTTTAAAGGCAGAGACTTGAGCTATTGCTTTCCTGAAAATCTTTGGCATGGGATACAAGCTCTAACTCCTTTGTGGACATCAGTGAAGAAGGTAGGCCAATAGTACCCATCTCTGAGAATTTTGTGGGCTGTGGACTTCTAGGAATGGTGCCCTCCACATAGGCCACTGTGAAATTCGGCCATGATGCTGTCGGCCTCTTGTGGATCCATGCATTTTAAAAGCACCCCCAGGGGGTCTTTTCAGTACAAAATTTGATCGATAAGGTAGTATCTGACTTCCTTGAGCTTCAGAGCTCTTGCTTTGTTTCTTTGCAGGCTGTCTGGAACCCGCAACTGTTGCAGAAAGTATATGACACCCTTATACCAAGGACATAGAGCCAATGGGGGCTCCCTTTGAGGGTCCATGTTAGATAGTCGACCCTGCTGGATTCCTGAGCATTCGTTGATGAAAGTTATCCCCAAAGCTTGGCAATTGGCTTCAGCCAACAACTTGGCTAAGCCCTAACCTTTGATCAATTTGGTAGGCTTTATTTCCATGTTAAATTCCAGAATTCTGGCTATCCACTTACTCCTTCTCCCGTCTATGTCAGGCTGGATAAGAATGTCTTTAACAATAGCTGAGGGGACATAAGCGATGATTTTTGACTACAGGACATAGACCCTAAATGCCTTGAGAGCCTTTACCAGGGCATAGGCTTGCTTCTCCATAGTGTTATACCTAACTTCGACATCCCTCAATGCTTGGCTGAAATAGGCCACGGGCTGCTCTAGCCCAATCTCGTTTGTCTGTAATAAAACAACAGCCACCGTTTCAGGTGAGGCAAAAGAGAAAATAAGGAAATCCTTTGAGTAATCGGGACTAATAAGCATAGGAGCTTCAGTCAGGGCCTTCTTTATTTGCTCAAAGGAATTTCGTGATTCAGAAGTCCACCTCACTTCATTTTCTTTCCTTAGCATGGTTGTTATAAGTTTTACCTCCTCAGCAAAGTTAGGCACAAACCTCCTTAGAAAATTAATCTTACCAAGGAAGGATTGGACCTCCTTCTTGGACCTTGGGATTGATAAGGCTTGTATTGCCTCAACTCTGCTAGGGTCAATCTTGACTCCTTCCGCTGATACTATGTGTCCTAGTAACTTCCCCTCCTGCATGGCGAACAAAAATTTCTTGGGATTTAATGAAATGCCAAAACTTCTGCATTTTAGGAAAACCTTCCTGAGATGACAACAGTGTTCGCTATCAGATTTTGAAAACACTGTGATATCATCCAAGTAGACGACCAAAAATCTATCCTTTTCCCCAATGAAAGCTATGTCCATGGCACGCTGGAACGTTTCCCCTGTATTCATCAATCCAAAAGGCATCTTGGCATACATGAATGTGCCCCATGGAGTGGTAAATGTCATCTTTTCCCTGTCCTCAGACAGAACAGAGACCTGATTGTAGCCAGAGAAACCGTCGATCATGGACATCCTGGAGGCTCCTGTTACCCTCTGTAGTATGTGTTCCATCTTTGGTAAGGGGTAGCTATCCTTTTGTGAGCTCCTGTTCAGGTTTCTGAAGTCTACACAGAGTCAGATCTCCCCATTCTTTTTCCTTACTGGCACCAAGTTGTGCACCCACTCTGAATATCTCAGTGGTACAATGATATGAGCTTGAAGCAACTTCTTCACTTCCCTCTCCATGATAGGCAGCAACATAGGATTGATCTGTCTCAGCTTCTACCTAAATGGCTTTGCCTCTCCTTTCAACGGGATTTTATGCTCGATGACAAAGGTGTCATAGGTTTTGAGGTCTTCATAGGTCCAGAAGAAAACATCAACAAATTCCCTCAAGAGTCCAATGTATTCAGACCTCTTCTCCTTTGTCAGACTTCTTGACAATTTGACAAACTTGGGCTTACTCTTGGTGCCAATGTTGCACTGAACAGTACCAGCGTCATCCTCTGAGATTTCCCCCTTTAACAACCATTTTTATCAAAAAGCCTTTCCAAAAGAACCAGTCCCCTTGGAATGTGGTTGCTGGGGAGTTGCACAATGTCATGCTTTTCTATTTTACTCAGCAACTTATCCCCATCAATCCCTTCCTCAGAGATAGAATCTTGGTCGATATGCATCTCTGAAAATTCTTCGATAGTCTCCAAGAATTTCTTGATCTCGAGATCATCCTCAAATACCTTCCAATGTTTGACGTTGTTAGGTATGGAGGGCTTGTATTTTACTTCCAATGTTTGACGTTGTCAGGTATGGAGGGCCTGTATTTTACTTCCAGATCATATTTGAATTTGGGCGACAAGGGTACTTTGAAATTGCTTGCCGATGTAGCCAAGGAGTCTGCCACTGTGTTCTTCTCTCTTGGGATGAAAGAAATGTTTAATGACAAGAAGAAACTCTCAACTAGGTCCCACACCTCATTTCTATAGCTTATGAGTCGAGGGTGCTTGGCCTGATAAGAGTTTCTGATCTGTTGGACCACCAAATCTGCATCTCCGAAAACTGCTACTTCCTGAATTCCCATTTCCCTTGCGGCTTTTAATCCTAGGATAAGAGATTCATACTCTGCCACATTGTTGGTAGCTTCAAATTCTAATTTGTATCTTAGAGATATGGTTTCCTGAGTAGGTGACACAAAAACCACCCCAGCTCCAGTGCCTTCCTTGGAAGAGGCTCCATCAAAGAACAATTTCCAGATGGGGGTGATGGAGGGAGGAAATTTATGAGATGTAGTGGGCTACTTTCTGAGCTTAAGAGGGGCCCTGGGAGCATGGGTGAGCTGTAGTAAACTAGAACCTAAATCAGTGTCTAAGGCAAAAATGGTATGGTTGGTAGGGTTGGTTTCATCACTGATTATATAGGCCATTTGGGCTTCTTTGTATAGCCTCCTATGTTCTCCTCCAAACACTGGGATAGTAGCATATGTGAGGTCCATCTGCAAATTTCCCCCCAGTATTTTTATCCAAGATCTTGATAATAACATATCGAACTTGGGGGGGACATCATCGACTACAATATCCATGACCACACTTTTCATGGGCAACTGAAACAAGGTCACGACTAGGTCTTTGATAACTCCTAGACATTGAACCTTTCTGGAGTCAAAGGAATAGAGGTCATGATAGGCTCGGGTGACTTCTAGCCCTAACTCTTCCATGACAGTTTTGGGCATGAGGTTGTGAGAAGCCCCCGAATCCATCAAGCAGTTGTGCAGTACCTTGTCATGGATGTTCAAGGAAGTGTAGAAGGGAGGGGATGAGTCATTCTTGTCTTCTACCATAGGACCTAGAATAACTGTAGGCTTTTCATCTTGTAAATTGATGGAGTCTGTGGGAAGGAATGAGACCTCAAACTGTAAAAGATCAGAGAAGCATTTATTGAACCCTTCATGTTTAATCAATTTGGTTAGGGGCACATGAATTCTGATCTTTTGAATTTCATGCTCGAAATTAAAAGAAGATGTAAGCTTTGGGATTTCTCTTATTTCAGGGACATGATTCTGGACTATGGGAGAGAGGGGTTGGTGCTTCTTACCTCTGTGACTATCCTCTACTTCATTAGCAGGTTTCTCTGTTCTAGTGGACTGCTAAGGAACATCGGGCGCTACTGTCCTTTTCTTGGAACACAGATCATACCTGCCTTGGCTGCCACTAGCCTTGTCTCCTTTGCTCAGTTCATTTAGTTGATTGTCCATGAGAGACTCCTTGTATGTTGATTGAGTGAGATGAGGAAAAGGAGGAGTGTCCCCAAAGTAATGGATTTCAGGATCCAACTCGTCTGCTTCCCCTTCTTCCCCCTCGGCCACAAAATTGTTTTGAAAAGGGGCCTAAATCTTTTGGTCTTCTCTGTCTCTTCCCTTCTCTCTTTGCACATTCAGGAGAGTAAAATTGTTTGGCCTCCTAAAACCTCCTTTGTTTTCGGCATTTTGAGGGCCCTTGTATGCTTTCCTCCCTTCCACCTTCATCCTCTCCATCTCTGCAGACAGAGACTTCACCATATTGGTCAGTTCATCCACTTGAGGGTGGGACACCGATGGTCCAGAAGTTGAGGTTTCTGACCTTCCCTTTCTTCTGTCTGCGTCAGCTTTGTTCCTCAGTCTGTCAGCTGCTAATACATTGGATTCCACTTCTATGGCCGCATATTGCATTTGAGATAAGGAGGTGGATCTTCTTTCTCTCAACAAAAGACATAAATCGGGGCCAAACGCACTAGCATAAGAAATCTTGGCCGAGGCTTCTGAGGGCTTTATTTCCGCAGGAATTTTATTATACATCTTATTGAATCTTTTGGAGAAGTCAGAGACACACTCTCCTTCCATCTTCTTCAAAGAGCCGAACTCTGTCATGTAATACATGAAATCCTTCCTATCTCCCCACTGTCTCAGGAAATCACTATCTAGGGCTTCAATCCCAGCAATAGATCCGGGGGACAATCCTCTAAACCATTTCCTCACCTCGCCATCCAGGCTCTGGATGAAGACTCTCATCCAAACATCTTCATTTTCAATGTTCAGGTTATCTGCATAAATGTAGAAAGCAACCAGGTGCTCTTCTGTAGTTATGTCCCCTTCCCCAGTGAACTTGGGCATATACTTCAAGTAATCTCTAGTAGGGAGAGGATTCATAGGATGGGGTAGAACTAAGGGAGAATATCTGGCAGCGACTATGGCATCCATTCTATTCAGAGGAGGATTAGCACCGGCCATAGGAATATTAGGTGGAGGAGAACTTGGAGGAGAAGGAGTTCGTGAAGGGGCTACTGGGAATGAGTCTCGAAGTGGAGTGGGCAACAAGAGGGGATTCAAGGAGACGGCTAACGAGCAAAGGTTAGTAGGTGCTCTTCTTTGCAAACGAGTGGTTAAACTAGGCGTGGGGAAATCTTTTGCGGTCTTGGATCTACGCCAGGGTACAGCTTTGGAGGAGAGGGGAGTGACAAGGGTTTCTCCCTCCAATACCAGACCTAGAGGGGAAAGCTCAGCAGGAACACTCCCGAAGTTCAAGAAATGGGAAACCCCAGAAAGTGGTCTATTAAGAAACTGAGGAGGAGAAAAAGGAGTTCCTACAGAAGGAGATGGCGGATTACCTGGTTCGGCGGTGGAAGCTTCTTCTTCAGAGTTCTTTCCTTTTATGAGAACCACCTCTGGATCAGTTTCAGGTGTAGCTAGAGGCAGTTGTGGATGAGGCCGCGTGTGTCTGCCCCTGAAAGCCACAGTTAATACAGCAGGTTCGCCACAATGGAGTCGCCAGGTGCATAGTAGCAATCTTTAAAGTCTCTGATAGCTAATGCACCTTCAGAATCAGAGGATCAATGTTGTTCAATCCCGGGGAAAATTTTCAAGTTCGTCCCCGACAATGACGCCAGAAATGTTATTGTCGGAAGTCATTCCTGGATTGCTTGTAGGAGCAGAGCCCAATGCCCATAATTTTTATGTCACGATTATTTAATGGGGTGATCAAATGGAAAAAGAATCAAGAAGGTATAGCTTTAACTCAGGAAACCGGGTCTGGTATGTAGAAAGCAAGGGAGGTCTTGATCCAACTTCTGTCGGTGAATGGATTAAAGGGTGGTAGATGGAAGACTTGTGAGAAGGGTGAGCAATACTGCCTTGGGAGATAGGCCTTAGAAAGCTTGAGGGTGAAAAAATCAGAAGCCAAGATCCTCTTGGTCCAGAGCTTTGGGTAACTGAAGGGGTGACTTGACTGGATCCTCCAATTCCAAGTCATTCAACGCTAAGAAAAACACAGAGATCGATTAGAAACAATGCGACTATTACAGTGATCCAACCTACATCATCCTATAACAGTCACAACTCGACTGGATTCTCCAATTCTGAGTTGTTCTAACACAGTAAACAAAGAGATGGAAAAGAAGCTGACATCCATAAAGTAAGAAGTCTCAAATGCCTTGTACATTAACCAGAGCGACCAGTGCTTCATCAAAACTTTACAATCGGGAGCTTTGCTCAACCATCGATCCTTTACCAAATACAAAGACT
>JASDQU010435419.1:24462-41127 GCA_032191745.1 Picea mariana | reverse complement strand
AAAAGTAAGCAATGAGAGATAGATGGGTGTTGATAATTCAATCTAGATATCCTTACAAGAAAGAAAGGACCTTACTTAGGCTACACTCATAAAATATATCTACACATTAAACAAAACCCCCAAGATGCCATTTTTTCATCTTTTTCCATTAAACCTACGACAACAAAACAACAATAAACATTAGAAAACCAATGAATGAAAAGAAAAGTGAAAGAGGAAGAAGGATAATAAAGGAAAGGAGAAGCCAATACCTTCCTCATGCAAGTTCCTCCATGCATGAACCCTAAACATGTAACAAGAAAAGAATAACAAAAATTAACAAATCAATAAAGTAAAATAAAAGTAAAAGAGGAAGGAAGGAGGAGAAAGAAAAGGAAAATGAATTACATTCCTCAAGGAGGTTCCTCCATGAAACCTTATACTCCATGCATGAAATGCTAAAACTCCAACAAAAAAACGATAATAAATATTAACAAATCAATACAGGAAAAGTAAAGGAAAAGAAGAAGAAAGGANGGAAAAGGAAAATGAATTACATTCCTCAAGGAGGTTCCTCCATGAAACCTTATACTCCATGCATGAAATGCTAAAACTCCAACAAAAAAACGATAATAAATATTAACAAATCAATACAGGAAAAGTAAAGGAAAAGAAGAAGAAAGGAGGAGAAGGGAACGAAGAATCCATTACCTTTCTCATGGAGGTTCATCCATGAAACTAAAACCATAGCCTCCTTGAGGATGAAACCCTAAGAGAGGAAACCCTAAGGGGAAAATGAGAAGGAGGGACAAAGGGAGAGAGAAAGAGAGAAAATGAGACAAGCATGAGAATAGGGATTGAGTGGTTTTGGTGAAAAAAATAAGAGATTTTAATTAAAATAATATAAATATCCTAGCACACTCATGAGGATTGAGACAAGTGGCTTATTTTTGTCCCTCGATATTTATTAAATTGATTTTTTGAAAATTTCTCACCTCTTTTATTTAGTTACCCAGAAAACCAAACATTAAATCCAGTGCTACGCTTGATTCTAAAACTGATGCTAAATTTGATGCTAATCTTAGCACAAAATCTTATGCAATTAGTGTTGAGTTTAGCACTAAATCATGAACTAATGTAAAGTTTAGCACCATCCCATGAAATAGAGAAATTTTTTTATCATAACTACAAGAAAACACTAAAAAGATAAATGGAATAAAAAAATGAAGCTAATGACATCCTTTCATTGTAGTGTAACCCTTCAAAGCCTTAACCAATGTCTTGTTCACCACTTCTACCTGTTGATCTGTTTGGGGATGGAATGTTGTATATATTTTCAACCTAGTGCCAGTCTTCTCCTAGTGCATAATCCAAAAGACATGGAGAAATTTGGTATGTTTGCATGAATTGATGCTCCTTGATATCCCAAAGTGCACCAAGAGATTTTCCAATAACATGATTGTTTCATCTTGTCCCTTGATGGTGCTTTTAGAAAACATGAGAATGAATACCTTACTAAATTTGTCCACTACAACAAATACAAAGTTATGTCCCCACTAGATTCTTTTGAAACCAACCACAAAATCCATGGAGTTACTCTCCCATGGTGTAGTAGGTACATGTAAGGGATGGTATAAACAATGTTTCATATTACTAGGTTACTAGGACAACAATGTATGCATAATTGAGCTATATATTCTTACATTATGGGCTAATATGCATACATTTGTATGTTTTCCACATTTTTCTCAACACCAAACGACCTACAACTTTGGAGATGTGGGCCTCTCTAATAAGTTTCAATATTTATCTTTTAAGCATGCAAATCTTATATAGTTTTTAGAGCAACCCACCCTGAAGATGGTACTTAGGCTTGTTATCACCCTCTTCTTCACATTCTTGACCTTGTAACTACTAAAATATCTTTGTCATCAAGTCCTCATTTACTTCTCTTTGTATATATCATGGATTAAGGGATGCATGTGCATAAGAGTACTCAAAGATATGATGTTGGATGTGGGAGGCCTTCAAATAATGTATTTCAACTTATTAGTACCAACCTTCTTATAGTTGATGATAAGATGGAATCATTACAAAAATCCCATCAACTTGTAGTATCTTGATTGTTGAAGATTACTTTGGGCTTGGAAATATTAAAACATTTAATTATCTGTGTGGATGATGGTCTCCTTTCCCACTAGATGATGATTCCACTTCTTAACATCTTGAACTAGGAATATGGATCCTTGTTATATGTGTGGTATTTTAGGACTGAACAATTAAACATTTTATAATGATAGTATATTGTCTTATCTCCTTACATGAATACCATTCTCATAGCATATCCATGAGCCAATTTCTCTCCACTTTGAAGGGTTTATGCAAATTGAACAATGTGAGAACTAATGCTTGACTAAACTTTTCTTTCATCTCTTCAAAATCCTTGTCATGATTATTTCCCCACCAAAAGCTCTTATTGTAATACCCCTGGTTTTTGAGCCCCATATTAAATAATGTATTTTGTTAATATATGAAAGGCCAGGGTGCCCAAACAACTAAAATAGGCCAGTGTGCCTAGGAAAGGTAATGTTTTGATCATTATTAATAATAAATACATCACTGGCTGCTAGACGGACAAGGGAAAGAGTTATAGGGGACTATGATTCCACAAGAGAGGGGGATTGAGGGGTTAAGTATTTATTTTATATTTTATCTATCCATAATTTTTAATGGAGAGGAGTGGTTACATGAGCTTCTTGAGGAAGGCCATGTGGTTCTTGATTTGCAAGTAAATATATAAACCGATCTTGTGGGTTGTTTGGGGGTTGTTTCTTCTTCACTCATTCTCTCACTCACTCATTGTTCGTTGTTCACACCTTTCACTCTATTCTCTCTCCATTCACTCTTTTACCCACTCGTCATTCTTCATTCCTTTTGATCTTGGCTAGGGAAAGAAAAACGAATTGTGGAGAGGAGCCATGTTTTGGATGGAAGTAGTGACTATTGGTGTATTCCAACCATGAATTAATTCCTGCATGTTTGAGATGCATTGGCATGCATTATGTTTTTCCTATAGCTACGAATCGTGAGAGTCCTAGAATGGAGATTCTTGAAAATACACACAGGAGCCTTGGGAGGAGGTGGAAAACTTGAGGGATTATGTGGCAGAGAAGGGGGTCCATTCTCTTGGGTTGTGCAGGTTGGGTAGAAGAGAGCTGGTGTAATTTGGATTGTTGTTTGTGCTAAGAATCTTATGAGAGCTTGAGTGTTGACTAGTTTGGGAAGTTGAGTGACACTCTGGAACCCTCCTTGTGGACTCATAGCCATGGCTTGGAGGTGACATTGTTGTGTATACTTGGAATAACATTGCCTATGGTTGGGTGGTACGTCCCTGGTCTGCATCTAGTTGGTGATTCATTTCACTATAACATAAGGTCTCTCTCTGTCATGGTTTCATTTACCTGTATATTTATTTCCACTGTGTAACTATTTGTCTATGGAAATTTGTATCTATAATATGCATGCTTGTTGGTTATTGTTGTGCACGATATATGGTTCATTTATTTTATATTTTATCTTGAATCTTGATCTATGCATGTGAATATTTCATGCATCTTTATTCCATTAAAATTTTGATCAGAATTCAAAATTAGTTCAGGAGCGGTCTTGAAGTAGCGTGCTCGACTTGTGGGTGGTTGGGTATGTTACAGATTGGTATCAGAGCTTCAGGTTGAAACACTAGACTCGTATGGGTCAGAACTATGGACAAGGTATTATGGTTAAAAATAAATATGTCCTTGCGATCTTAAATCTCATGAGAGATAGTGTTGCAGAGATCGCGTAGAAGCCAGAGCGTCATGCTGATAAAGATGCTTTGTAAAGGATCATAGAATCATGGCCATCCCTTTTGGATTTCGGGAGCGATCACAACCATTGATCAAAGCCAAGAAGGATATGGAAAAATTTGGAACTTCACCGCTTTGACAATTATTGGCGACATGAAAAAAGCATGAAACGGGCCAAAGTCACGAAGTCCCACCGATCGTCCGATATGATGGGAGGCTTGGGTGAAATATCAACCATCGATCAAGGTTATCCGGCGTTGACCACTTCGGGAAGTTAACTCCGGGAGAATCGAACTATTTTAGAACTGCTATGACCCGAAGTCTTGAAGTGTCAAAGTCCCAAAATTCCATCGACCATTAGATTGAGGGAAGAATTCAGGAGTAATGTAGGTCATTAGATCTGGAGCAGAGATGGTCGACCGTCCATTCGATTGATGATGTTTTGTATGCCATGTGGCTAGGGTATCATGGTAGGACACATGTCACACATATTCAGTACCTTTTGCACCCTAACCTGCTTATTTTTTAGTGACACATGGCACACATGCCATGGGTCCACATCACCATAGGTGACATCAACATGCCATGCCATCTATGGGAGTATGGCCTTCATGGGTGTCCAACGTCTCTACTAATGAAAGTGATGAAGACCGAAGTCAATAATTCACATAGACCATTGATCTAATATCCCTTCGAGACCTTTCTCAACCATTAAATCAAGTAGTGGAAGGATGGCGTAAGAACTTTGACAACTATCACTCCGAGGAAGTGGAACAACTTGAGAGTTGAAATGCCTTGGAGTCCCAGAGTGTCGAAGTCACGAAATGAATAAGGACCATCGATCCTGACACTTGATTAAGTCATGGCCATTGGATCAACTAGTGGAAGGATAGTGTACGTGGAGGCGTTAACCGACGATAAGCGATCATCGTCACTTTATGACTGCTTCGACAGGTATAACTCCGTGGAAGTTGAAAAACTCGAGAGTTGTAATGTCCCAGAGTCTCGAAGTAGAAAATTCACATGGTTTGTTTATCTGAGACCCTCTGGGAGTTCTCATGATTGTCTGATTTAACAGTGGAAGGATAGGGTAAGAGCTTCAATGAGTATCACTTCGGGAGAGTTGAGCGACTTGGGAGTTGTAATGCTCCAGAGTCCTGGAGCACTAAAGTAAAAAATTGATTAAGTTTTTTCATATCAACACTTGATTAATTTGTGACCATCGATCTCTTTGAAGCCTCCAGATGGGGCACAATCGTCCAATCAACATGAGATTAAATCTCGATCGTCTGATCTTCTAGTGGAGTTAATAGAAGGGTTTCAATGAAGTTTACTCTGGGAGAAGTTGGAAGATTAGAAAGGGAGAATAGCCAAAGGCCGAAGTCTGGAGGACCAGTCTCATGATAAGGTAAAGGGGTCAATTAGATGCATGAAGGGCCTAGTAGTAACCAATCTCTTGGACATTGTTTTCGACCAAGCTCCTGTGTAGAGTAATATAGAGGAAGATGCTAAAGAGTGAATAAGCTCGTGGTTTAGAGCCATGGTCACAAGGAAAGTAGATTGAAGGAAGCGCCTATGTAGAATTCAAATTTTGTACCAGTTAAAGGAGTTGTGGAATATTTCAACAAGATCCTATTGCAAAACAAAAGAAAAGGGGTTGAAAGTGATTTTCTTTGGGAAGCCATAACTTTCAGCTCAAATATCAAGTTAGGGCAATATTATAGTCATTGGAAAGATGATTCAGAGGAGGATAACATGGAATTAATATAATATGGAGAATGATAATATATTATTCATGAATTTAGAAGAAAAAGGAACTGTAGCATTGTTTGGAATTTTTTTTTATAATATGCGTAAGTCTAACAAAATGGTTGCTTGCACATTTTGCATAATTAGGGGGTGTAAATATATTAGTTCGATACAAAAATGCATATTCAAGAAATGGAAGAAGGAGAGGGAGCTTCCAGCCATGATAAAGAGGCCTCCAAAGGTCAAAATATCAGTGTTGGTAATGCAGAGACAGAGTCCAATGGACACCAGGCTAGAGGGGAGCAAGTAATATTGATAGAGATTGTGAGAAGCCTGAAAATAGAAGTGCAGAGTTACAAAAAAGACAATGAGAGTCGAGACTGATAAGAGAAAAAAAACATATAAATGATTAAGTGATGCAAAGCTTAAATTAGTTCTAAAGGAAAACAAAGAATGGATCAAACTCAAAACAAGAGGAAGAGGGAAGATGTCATGAAAGAAGAGATGATCGCAGAAAAACTAGTTATTCAATAAGTGCTAGAAGAAATCATAGACATCACTCACCTCCATACTCAGGAAGGAAATTTTCTGCATATGAAGATTCCATAAGTAGTCCATAGGTAGCTCCTGCTAGGAATGAAAGAAGAAGACATGAATTGGATAGTTTGGAAGGAGAGTGAAGGAAGCTTAAGCCACCATCCTTTGATGGTGAAAGAGAAAGGGAAGATGATGTTGAGGCATGGTTGGTTGGTCTCAGGAGGTATTTTCAATTTCATAACTACTCATCAAACCTAGAATCGATTTTCCACATAGCATTTATGTGGGAAAGCTGCTATGTGGTCGGATCAACTGAAGAAAGTTGAGCACATTAATGAGAATATGATCACTTGGAAGCAGTTCAAGAAATATTTTCAGAAGGAGTACCTTTTAGAGAACGTCTATGAAAATAAAATGAAGGATTTCTTTGAACTTAGGCTGGGGAGCACGACCATGGCAGAATATGAAAAGAAGTTTGTGGGGTTGCTAAAGTATCTGGGGTTTATAAAATATGAGAAGGTGAAAATAAAGAGGTTTTTGAGTGGACTTCCATCCTTTTATAAAGAGAATATTCAATATGATGAACCTAGGAATTTGAATGAGACCATTATGAAGGATAAATACCTGTATGAGCAAGGAATGGGAAGAGAGTCTTTGAAGAAATCTTGGAAGGATAAGAAGAAAGAGAAGTCTGATCAGATAAATAAAGGATTCAAACCTCCTTTCAATAGAAATAGGCCAAATAAAAATCAACCAGACCAATGTGCTAAGGATGGATCCAAGAGAGAAGACTCCTTGGGAAAAAGTGGAAGACCACCAATCCAATGTTGGGGATGCAAATAAGATCAATTGTACAAGGATTTCCCTCATAGAAAGGACAAAGTGAAGACCATGCACAACATCAAAGAGGCTACAATAGTAGAAGACATGGGAATAATATATTCAGCCTTAGATGATTGACAAGAAGAGTACCAATCCAATATGATTGAGGTGGAAGGTAAGATCATTAATCAACTTGTTGCTATTTTAATTGATTCAAGACAAATTCATTGTTACATATGTTGGTTGTGGAGCCTGATTATCTTCCTAATTCATAGGTTTTTATTTTCAGCCGTGTTTATACCCCATGAAGAATTTACACCTCGAAAGATTGTACACTCCTCCATGCACGGGAGTTGCAGGGGAAACTTTCCCCCCCTGTGGGGTTCGAGGGAAAGTGGACCCCTGAAGGAACATTTTCCTTGTAAATGTATATTTCAATTTCATAGTAAATTTGGACCATTCATTATAAGGTCGCAGGTATGATGGTAGAAGTTATGTTACAGTGTTTTTTGCCTAGAAGGAAACCCTGTTTTATGAGGGAAATGTATTACGGCTATGTATCATTACGAATATTGTCTTCTGAGAGAGGAGACTATGAGAGAAATAAGAGGAAGTTACAATAGGTGTGTTGTAGGTTGTATCCCTTCATTTGTTGGATAATAAAAAGGAAGGACTTGGCAATTCTCTGGTGGACATAGCCCAGACTAGGTGAACCACATATATCTATGTCTCTATTGTATTGTGTATCTTTTTTTTTTTTTTTTTATGCATTTGTTTTTTATTTTATTGCTCTGAATCCATTTTTTCTAACAACATCGATCCTAAAATAGTGAATATATTAAATTTGGAGAAAAGTAAGCTTGAAAAATAAATTTTGGTTCAACTAGCCACTAGAACCAAAAGGAGAATCCATGATATGGTCAAAGGTTGTTCCATAAGTCTTAATGGTGTGAATACTAATGCTGACATAAATATTATACCATTGGGGTCTTATGATATTCTAATTGGAATGGATTGGTTGGACAAGAATCATGTTGTCCTAGAATATCATAACAAGACATTTACATGTATTGATGAAGAAGGAAAACGTAGCACTATGAAAGGAGTTCCAAGACCCATCTCTATAAGGGAGATTTCATCCTTACAACTGAAGAGATGTTTCAGAAAAGGATGTCAATTGTATGCAGCCCATGTGGAGGAGCCAAAAAAGAAAAAGGGGCCAATCCTTGAAGAATTTTTGGTACTACAAGAATTTGAAGATGTATTCCAAGAAATACCAGGGTTGCCACCAAAGAAGAATATAGATTTATCTATTGATTTAGTGCCAAGATCTGCCCCTGTATCAAAAACACCTTACATAATGAGTACACCAGAATTAAAATAATTACAAATGCAATTGGAAGAATTGTTGAAGAAAGGGTACATACGTCCAAGTGTTTCACCTTAGGGAGCACCAATACTCTTTGTAAAAAATAAGGATGGAACCTTGAGGCTGTGTATTGACTTTCGTCAGTTGAATAAATTCAATGTAAAGAAAAAGTACCCTCTACCCAGAATTGATGACCTCTTTCATCGACTAAGAGGGGAAAATATATTCTCAAAGATAGACTTGAGATTGGGATACCATCATGTAAGAATCAAGGAATATGACATCCATAAGACATCCTTTAGAACTAGGTATGGGCATTATGAATTTGTAGTGGTTCCATTTGGACTGTCCAATGCACCAATTGTCTTTATGTGCTTAATGAATGACATATTCAGAAATTATTTGGATAAGTTTGTCATAGTATTCATGGATGACATACTTGTCTATTCTAAGTTAGAGGAAGAGCATGCACATCACCTAAGATTGGTATTGCAAGTGCTAAGGGAACATCAGTTCTATGCCAAGATTAATAAGTGTTCTTTTTACCAATAAAATATCCATTACTTGGGACACATTATTTCAGAACAAGGTATAGTAGTGGATCTAGAGAACATTGAAGCCATTAGAGGATGGCCAACACCCATAAATGTTTCATAAGTCAGATCTTTTATGGGGTTAGTTGGTTGTTACAAAATATTTATAGTAGGGTTTTCTAAGACTGCTCATCCCATCACTTCCTTGCAAAAGAAGAGAATTAAATTTGAATGGACAACAGAGTGTGAAGATAACTTTAATCTGTTGAAAGAATTACTTACTAGTGCTCCTATTTTAAACATTGCTGACCCAAATGGAAGTTTTGTGGTATGTACAGATGCATGGAAGGAAGGACTTGGTGGAGTCCTCACTCAAAATGGACATGTCATTGCTTATGAGTCCAGAAAGATTAAAGATCATGAGAGGACTATGCTACACATGACTTAAAACTTGTTCCCATTGTTCACTCTCTAAATATGTGGAGGCATTACCTCATGGGGAAGAGTTTTGAACTAAGAATATACCATAGTGGTATGAAATATCTTTTTCAACAACCAACTTTAAATTCCAGGCATATGAGATGGCTCAAATTTTTAAGTGAATACGATTTTGAAATCAAACATATCAAAGGAAAATAAAATAAAGTTGTTGATGCACTTAGTAGAAGAGTACATCTCATGCATGCTACAGTTGTTAGTATGCATTAGTCAAATTTAAAGAACATAATTTTAGATGATGTTGTCACAGATCATGATTACCTATAGGTAAATGAAGTCTTACAATAAGAAAATGTACAACAAAAAATTAAAGAATGTGAGATGAAGGAAGATGGATTAATTATGCATAAAAATATAATTTGTGTTCCTAGTTCCGAAAAACCTAGGAATTTGGTATTAAAACAAATGCATAATGTTCCATATGTCTGACATCCCAGTTACCAGAAATTACAGTAGTAAGAAGCCAATTATTTTGGCTAGGAGTGAAAAATGATGTTGTTGATTACATTGCTATATGTATGGAATGTCAGAGAGTAAAGGCTAAGCATAGGCACCCAATGAGTTTTCTACAACCATTACCAATTCCAGAGAAGAAGTGGGAAGTGGTAACGATTGATTTTATACTGAAATTTCTTAGGACATCAAGACAACATGATTCAATCATGGTAGTGGTTGATAAATTGACAAAGGCTGCTCATTTGTTTCTTGTAAAAATGACTCATACAACAACTAATATTGCAGAAATTTACATGAGGGAGATTGCTAGGTTGCATGGGATACCTAAGGCAATTGTCTCAGACAGAGACACAAAGTTTACTTCTAATTTATGGATGGGATTGTTTAAAGGATTTGGTACAAATATGAACTTTAGCACAACACACCATCCACAATCATATGTGAAGACAAAGAGATTCAACCAGGAATTGAAGACATGTTGAGAATGTATGTGATGGATAAGCCATTTAAGTGGAAAGATTACTTTCACTTGGTTGAGTTTTCCTATAATAATGGGTATCAAGATTCATTGAAAATGAGACCATTTGAAGCTTTGTATGGTAGTAAATGCAATACTCTAGTGAGTTGGGACAACCTAACATATAGAGTGGTACTTGGGCCAGAATTGCTCAAGGATATGAAATACCAGATGGTTAGAATGAAGTAGAATTTAAAGGAAGCTAAAGAAAGAAAAAAAATTTATGCAGATAAGAACATGATAGCTAGAGAATTTAAAGTGGGGGAGCATGTCCTTTTAAAAGTGAATCCCAAGAAGATCTCTTTATAGTTGGGTAGTTGTACAAAGATAGTAGCCATATTCTGTGGTCCATTTGAGATATTGGACATAATAGGGCCAGTTTCATACAAACTTACATTGCCTAATTCCATGAATGTGCATAATGTATTTCATTTCTCTTTGCTAAAAAAATATGTACATGATCCTAACCATGTTATTGATTGGTATCTGATTTAGGTAGAGAGAAAGGGAGACTTTCAGGTCCATCCAATACAAATATTGGATTAAAAAGTCAAAATGCTCCAGAATCGAGTTATAGAGTTGGTAAAAGTCCAGTGGACCTACTATGGTCCTGAAGATTCTACTTGGGAGCATGAATATGCCATGTGGGCAGATACGTGCAACATTTTGAATAAATTTTGAAATTTTGTTCTTTTGTTTTGTATATTCATTGAGGACAGTTCCAAAATAAGGGGGAGGGGCTGTAATAACCCGGGTTTTCGAGCCCTGTATTAAATAATGTATTTTGTTAATCTATGAAAGACACGAGTTCCCAAACAACTAAAAGAGGCTAGTGTGCCTAGGAAAGGTAATGTTTTGATCATTATTAATAATACATACATCATTGGCTGCTAGACGGAAAAGGACAAGAGTTGTAGGGGGATATGATTCCAAAAGAGAGGGGGATTAAGTGGATAAGTATTTATTTTATATTTTATCTACCCATAATTTTTAATGGAGAGGAGTGGTTACATGATCTTCTTGAAGAAGGCCATGTGGTTCTTGATTTGCAAGTAAAGATATAAACCCATCTTGTGGGTTGTTTGGGGGTTGCTTCTTCTTCACTCATTCGCTCACTCACTTGTTGTTCATTGTTCATTGTTCACACCTTTCACTATGTTCTCTCCCCATTCACTCCTTTACCCACTCTTCATTCTTCATTCCTTTTTATATTGGTTGGGGAGATAAAAATGAATTTTGGAGAGGAGCCATGGTTTGGTTGGAAGTAGTGAATTATGGTGTATTCCAACCATTAATTAATGCCTGCATGTTTGACATTCATTAGCATGCATTAAGGTTTTCCCACAGCTACAAATCCTGAGAGTTCCAACATGGAGATTCTTGAACAGATGCATTGGATCCCTGGGAGGAGGTGGACAGCCTGAGGGACCGTGTGGTAGAGAAGAGGGCCCATTCTCTTTGGTTGTTCAGGTTGGGTAGAAGAGAGCTAGTGCACTTTGGATTTTTGTGTGTGCTGAGAATATTGTGAGAACTTGAGTGTTGACTGGTTTAGGAAGCTATGTGACACTCTAGAACCATCCTTTTGGACCCATAACCCTGGATGAAGGGTGACATTGTTGTTGAGACTTGGAACAACAATGTCTACGGTTGGGTGTAACATCCTTGGTTTGTAGCCAGTTCCTGATTCATTTCATTAAAAGATAAGTGCTCTCTCTATCATGGTTTCATTTACCTGTATATTTATTTCCGATGTGTATTTATTTATCTACGAAAATTCGTATCCATAATATGCATGCTTGTTGGTTATTATTGTGCATGACATATGGTTCATTTCTTTTATATGGTATCTTGAATCTTGATATATGCGTGTGAATATTTCATGCATCTTTATTTCATTAAAATTTTGATCAGAATTCAAAATTAGTTCAGAAGAGGGTGTTAGCATTGGAAGTTGCCCTTGGATTGCAGCAGGAGCAGAGCCCAACGCCCATCAGTTTATGTCATGATTTTTTTAATGGGGTGATCAAATGGAAGTTAACTCAGAACGATGTGGTTCTAACTCCGAAACTAGGCCAGGCGTGCATGGGCAAGTGAGGTCTTAGATAACTTCAGACAATGAGTTGTAGTAAGGGTGAGTAGGGGGAAGACTTGCATAAGAGAGATGCAAAAGTCTGTTGTCAACATCAGGTTTCTAGCAGACTGTAGGAGAATGCTTTTAAATGCGAGATCTTCTTACATTCAAACGTAGAAAACTAGAGAATGCAATAGTGCCACAATACATCTTTTATCGTAATACAACTGCAATAATTCATGTGAATCAGTCAATCATGAACTCCCTCGGTATGAGATGAAACCTAGATGGAATAAGGAAACTGTCTTTCATTAAACAAGAAATCTTACATACAAATGCATAACCAGAGAACTAGAGTGTCTGTTAAAACATTACAGTCGGGAGCTTCGCTCTACCATTGATGGATTACAAAATACAAAGACTGAGTCTACATACTCAGCCAAAATTCGATTATCAGAGGCATGCTCAGTCATCCAAGGAGTGGTGTCCCCTCAGCCGAATATGGATGGGTAACTTTCGTCAGATGCCATCTTAACTGCGCATGGTTCCTGCAGGGGAGATGGCAGCAACATTAAAGGCCAACATGGTGTGCGTAGACTTTCTCTGGTCAGATGAGGATCGACCGTGACCTTTTGGAGAAAATTAGTGTACAGGACTGTCTTGAGAAGACTGTCTGCCGGAACCCCCATATCTCGCATTCAATAAGTGAGTTGAGGTTTCGACTACCTATGTTCACCTTCATTTAATTCTTCAGTGAGGACCACGATTGAAGTCGGGCTGAACTGGTCTTGGAGGACACGGTATTCCCCTCTGTGGAAAAACCCGATGCTTTGGAACCTTTGCATAACTCTTTTCCTCTCTCAAATGACCACAGGCCATGACCCTGTGTCTTATTCTCGAAGGCATTTTCAGTGTTTTTGAATAGGGAGGGGTTGATCCTTGCTTATCATAGTCGCGATGAATGAAACTCCGAGATGGTTAAATTTGGTGCCACACGTCCTTCTCAGATTTGAAGGCCCTGGACCTTCTCGACGATGTTGTGGGCTTGAGTTTTGGACATTCCCGGCACCTCGCGTATCGGGAATACGACGGGGCTGCTCCCTGTTCCTTGGAGTCTCAATGGGAGAAATACTGAGATGGCTCAATTGGATGCCAGGTGTCCCCTTTGGATGGATGGATGAGAATGCTCCATGATACCGTGGGGCCGACATTCGGTGCTTTCGGGGTTCGGGGTTTCGAGATGTGGAACAACATGAAATTCTCACCCTTCAAACTCCCGAATGTCGAAACACTGACGCGACTAGATCTCGTGCCACGCATCCTATGGATGGACGACTGCCATATTTTCCTGCACACAGTATGGGCGCTATCCATTGCGCTAACCTCAGCGCAACTTTTCTACCTGCGATTTCCCGCCAACCATTGATCTACTCATATGGATGAATCCGGACCGTTGACACTATAATTTTGCCTGCTCACTTGATTTTAAGTCTGAAAAAGGACTTATTCTATGCGCTACGCTTGGGCGCTCCTCATGCAACCTACAGACCTAGATATCTCGATGCTGAATGATGCAAGAGCATCGCAATTACCAAAGCAAGCATGGAGCCAGCGCATGTGTTTTTAACACATGACATATTGCTTCGAAATTTTTTTGGGAAATGATGCGCCAAACCTTTAATGAATCATTTATGAAGGAGCTCCTTTTGTATATTGTATAGGACCTTGAGCGACACGCTCTCGTCCTTAGTAGATAGGAGGCATTTAATCTAGTTAATGTTGGTAGATAGGATTTTTAATTCTAGATTTGATAGTTTAGAGTCCGAGAGGGAAAATGGATATAGACACCCTCATTGTACCATTTTAACATAATGGAAGCATTCAGGAGAAGAGAAGAAAAAGCAGAGAATAGTGTATGAAGAACACCCATGTACAGGCATTTTGAATTAATAGAAGAAAGCTTTGATTCAAATTCATGGTTTGTGTTGTTTATCTGTGTATATTGTTGATGTGCTCGTGAATGTTTGCTTCTTGTCATACATTTGCTTTTATATGTTGTGTATGTGATTTCATGTTTCAAACTGAAGTCTGAAGGGGAGATGGAATGATTTTCAATTGTTTCTCTATCTGAGCCAAGAGATTCATGCAAGGTGTGAAGTCGAAAATCATCCGCAAGGAGTGCATTGATGGAGGCTCAGGTAGTTTAACTCTTGTTCTTATTCACTCAGAAGTGAGAGTGGGTTGCTGAAGCCGTACAAGGAGTGCGCAGGTTGAAGAGGAAGTCTCGGTCGTGAGTCTGAGAAGGAAGATTTGGAGGACTGCTGCTGCAGGTGTGTGCAGAGTCAAAGGAAGGTCGAACACTCGAAGTGTTTGCAGGGTTGCCACAAGGAGTGTGTGTAAAGAGATCTTTTTTTTTTGAAGAGATTGAGAAGCTGGAAAAAGCTCAGGAGGGGCAAACCTTTCAAATCCGTTGAAGGATCGCACCGGAGGTTTTGTGTTAGGAAATCCTAAAGGAGGGTGAAGTGACAGTAGAGATCTTATGGAGAAGCTCGGGGAATCCCGTTAGCCATTAGATCCATCAGAAGTAGCAAGGAATATACGGCTACACCAGGAGTTTAAGCCCAGAGTATTGTGAGCCATTGGATTCTCATTTGATTTCCCGTTAATCATTCGATTGGACAGAAGATGCATAGGGTTTAAAGTCCCTGTGGGCATCGGGGTTTCAGAAGTTAAGAATTTGGAGACCTTTCGAGTCTCGAAACTCCGGGAGAATCCTAGCCATTGATCTCGATAGGACACGCGTCAGTATTCTGGCAAGGCATCGGGATATTGGAGGCATCAGGGTTTTGAAGGTCAAGAGAACTGAGACCTTTCGAGTCTCGAAACACCGACGAAGATCTCAGTCGTTGATCTCGACAGGACACACGTCATACATTAGGAGAGGAGTCGAAATTTAACACATTGCGGATTCCAAGAATGAAGAAATCGTTGCATCAGAAATCACGATCCATGAAATCTTGATAAGCTCAGAACCGTCCATCAGCAGGGACACGTGTCAGGAGATCTGAGGAAGTCGTGAATCGGAGTATCGGGGTTTCTGGAGGCAAGAAACTCTTGCATGTTGGAATCGCGATCCACGATATCTCGATGAGCTTTGAACCATCCATCAACGAGGACACATGGCAAGAGATCTCGAAGAGTCAGATTTTGGGGCATCAGAGTTTCTGGAAGCAAGAAACTCTTGCAACTTGAAGTCGTGAACCACGATATCCCGATGGGAGAGTCGTGTGGACCACAGTGGAAGATAGTGGAGGACAGGTGTCACCCCGTATCAGGGATCGGGACTTGAAGAGTTCCGTAAACTAGTGTAATGGGAATCGCGATATCCCGATACGCGATTTCCCAATCACCACAGGAGTGTGGGCCATAGGCGCCAGAGTAAAGGACAGGTGTTGGAAGGTCAAGCCCTCATAGTGAGTCAACGCCAAAAGGTGTCGGGGATTGGAGGATCAGAGATTCCGAGGACGCGGAGTCTATCCACTTCGTTCTCGTGAAGTTTGAAGCCCCGATACAACGGGTATTGCAGTCACATGGACTGGGAGGCCTAGCAGAGAGTGCCATCGTAGATCGGGAATCGAAGGATCGAGGAGACAGGTTCTCGCAACACCGTAGGTGCCGATTTCCCAATAGCACAAAGTCCCGATAAGATGGGATAAGGTCAGCGTTGACTGAGACATCAAGAGTCAGGGATCCGTTAGGGGAGTGGACCACGACCTTGTAAGTGTCGATTTCCCAATGGGGAAATTCCCGACAAGAGTAAGGAAAGCGTTGGTGAATTTTCATCGGGTTTCAGGGATTTGTGAGACCCGAACCTGTGAGTTCAAGACTCACGATCACGCAAAGTCCGATTTTCCGATTTGGAGTAGGGAGATCATAAGGAATATTCTGTGGGTATTGAAAATTCCCGATAAGGGAATTGAAGAGAATTTTAGTTCTTCAGGCCGAGGGAAGAGAAGGTCCTGTGGGAGCGGACGTGCCCTGTGAGGCGCGTTTTCGTCAGAGTGGTATCAGAGCAAGAAAATTTCTTTGCTTTCTGTAGAAGAAAAGAAAATAAAATTTTACCATGCCACCGAGGAGAGAAAGATAATCACCTGATCCAGAGGATAGGGAGAACCAGAGAAGAAGAGGGAGACAAGCAGAAAATCCAGAAATGGAGAGGCAGATATGTGATCTCTGAGCGAGACTAGAAGATATGGAAGCAGCGTAGAGACGCACATCCAGTGCTGGAG
>JASDQU010435419.1:11790-23560 GCA_032191745.1 Picea mariana | reverse complement strand
GTTTGTTTTTGCACATGGGTTGAATGTGCAAAAACAAACTTACAACACTCGACAACTCTCACATGGAAGGCACCGACTCCGATCAAGTTATAATCCATCGCTATCCAAAAAGGGCACACCATGATCCTCTCATCAGGAATCATTCCATCCCCAGGTGATAGACGCGTCAATAACCTTGGTGCAACACATCCTATCTGGACCAAGGACTCGAGAAAAATTTGACGTGCTAGGAGTCAAATTTGGGGTTTGATTGTTTATATGTGATATTAGTGCATCTGATTAGACGATATGGTTATGGATATATTTCTGACATGATTCGTTGATGATGTAGGTTGACGATAGCTTACCGACCAAACTCACATGTGGAGTAGAGGGGTCATGCACGACTACCAGAGATGTTGAGGGAGAGGTGTGGACAGTAGCCCTGCCACAGCCTACTAGCACTCTTGCCATGGCTTGAACTATAGGTTAAAATTTACCTAGATCGAGAGGACCCACGATGTCATGAGGGCAGAATGCGGCAGTCACTCACGATGATTCTAAGGGGCATGTAATAAGGCAGGGGCTTTATTCCTTAGAGACTCTTAGTCTCCCACAAGTTTACTTGGTAGAGTATTGACTCCAGGGGTTTTTGATGTCTACCAAGTCAATCAAGAGGCGAGTGGAACCCTTGGAGCACATAATGCATCCTGAAAGGCACATCGTGCAAGAAAAATGGAAAGAGGTGAGTGGCACCCTTGAAGCACGTAGTACGTCCTGAAGGGCACGTTGCACCAGGGAAACAGATGAGGCGAGTGGCAACCTTGGAGCACCTAGTGCATCCTGAAGAGCACGTCGCGTTGTTAATGATAAATGAATGAACCTAGATGGCCTTAGGATGAATAACGTGATAAGAAATTTTTAAAACAATTTCCCTAATAAATTGTCACCCAACACGAAAATTAAGGTCTAGGTCTAATCTTTGCTAGTGGTAAAATTTTACCTTTTTATAAATAAAAAATAATAATAATAAACATATATAAACATATATAAAAAAATAAGAAAATAAGAAAATAATAAAGATAATCTTCATTAACCTTGTGGCAAGAAGGGGGTCAGCAATTAAAGTGTTTTATGAAAATATTTTCGGATAAAAACTTAAAAAGGGGAATGATTGTTTTACTTTTTTACTAATTAAAAATTTAATCCATTAAAAAAAGGGGGAAGAAGGGTAAGTTTCTGCACATACCTTTCTGAGTTTAATTAAAAAGGGAAAAAGGGGAAATCTAAAATAATTAGGAAACTAGGAAAAATGGAAACCTTAAAAGAAAGGGGAAACATTAGGAAAAAACAGTTAGTCCAACTTAGTAAGGTATCTACCATTTAAGAAATTTCTAATTTAAACTGAACTAACAAATTAATAATGGGGAAAGTCATTAAAACCTGGAAGGGAATTTGGGGACACCTAGGAGCGATTCTAGGAGTGACTCTAGGTGGGTGAGGGAAATAAGGGTAATTAACTAATTAAATAAATTAATTTATGGAGGAATGAAGGGGATGGGTGACACTTGTACGGGGAGGATTTTTAGGAATCAATTTATTAAAAAATAATTTAAATGGGATTTTGAGAAGGTAAAGTAGTTCAAAACTCTATATAATGGAGGGAGGAGAAGGATGAATGATCTCTTCTGTTTGCATAACGTTACACTGCAGAAATCTATACATGACTGACTTAGCTTGTGGGAGTTGGGATACCCAGCATGGTGAGAAGTGGTAGCTCGACCTTACGAGGCGAGCTGGGAGCTAGTTGATTCTTGGTTAGTGTGTGTGGCCCCTTTGCGGCTCGGGGGGATAAGAGGGAAGAAGAGTACCCCTAGCATTGACTGGAAGGTACCAATGAAGTCTCGTCGGTCGACAAGCGGGAGTTACATGGAGTGCGCGAGACATCAACTCAGAGCGAGCGATCAGACAATGGTATACTTTCTTTATTTTTGCATGGTAGATTGTAGTAGGATTTATGCTTTGGATCTGCTTGTTTAATTGGGTAAGTAAATTGATTGTCTTAGCGTTCTAGTTGATGACTGAATTTTTCCATAGCCTATAGCTCGATGATTGATTGACTCCCATGGCCTTCGATTCCTAGCATGTATTGACTGCCTTGTAGTGTATTGATTTGTGAAGATTGTGGTTGTTTTTTCCTTTCTTCCCTAGCTCATCAGTCCTCGCCTGGGCAGTTGGCCAGGAGCCTGATCTACGGTCGTCGCTTTGGCATTAGTAGACCTATGGATCTCAACGCCCTTCTTTTCTGTGCGTGCATGATGAGCGAAGGACGTTCTTGTCAGTCGTCTACCTCCGTTATTGTCCTTGGTTGATTGTTTGACTTGCACCATCTAGCAAATACCTCTGCGTATGGATTATCTTGTAGCCTTGTTGGCTTTTCTCTATGCCTTGAATGACAGAATCCCTACGATCATTTCAATGAATTTTCCCATTGGAGCCTTGCATTTATCTTACTATTGTCTTTATTGTATTGGTATTCTGGCAATGGAAAAATGATTTGATTCCCTATCTGCATTTTTATATTTGGTATTCTGACAATGGAAAAACAATTTGATTCCCTGTCTGCATTTTTATATTTGGTATTCTGGAAATAGAAAAACGAATTGATTTCATGTCTGCATTTTTGTATTGGCATCCTGGAATGGGAAAACGTTTTTATTTGTTATTACTATCTGCATTGTATTGGTATTATGGAAATGGAAAAACGATTTGATTCCATGTCTACATTTTTATATTTGGTAACCTGGAAATGGAAAAACGTTTTTTTGTGATATTCATGTCTGCGTTGTGTTGGTATACTGGAAATGGAAAAATGAAATCATTTCCCTGTTTGCGTTTTTATAATTGGTATCCTGGTAAGGGAAGGACGTTTTGTTCATTCTTGTTGTTTAAATGCAAACACATACAAGAATGAACAAAACAATATCAATCTTATTTTAAAAGAAAAAGGGAAACCACGATTTTTCCATTTAAAATGTGTCTAAGATTGTCATTGAAGTGCCCATGTTTTTTCTTTTAAAAGTTGACAGATATTGTCGTTGAATGCCCATGTTTTTTCTTTTAAAAGTTGACAGAGATTATTGTTTAAATGCCCATGTTTTTGCTTTTAAAAGTTGATAGAGATTGTGGTTGAAATGCCCACGTTTTTTCTTTTAAAAGTTGGCAGAGATTATTGTTGAAATGTCAACGTTTTTTCTTTTAAAAGTTGACAAAGATTGTTGTTGAAATGCCCACGTTTTTTCTTTTAAAAGTTGACTGAGATTGTTGTTGAAATGCCCACGTTTTTGCTTTTAAAAGTTGATAGAGATTGTTGTTGAAATGCCCACATTTTTATTTTAAAAGTTGACTGAGATTGTTGTTTAAATGCCCACGATTTTTCTTTTAAAATAAGATTGATATTGTTGTTTAAATGCCCACGATTTTTCTTTTAAAATGAGACTAAGATTGTTGTTTAAATGCCCACGATTTTTCTTTTAAAATGAGACTGAGATTGTTGTTTAAATGCCCACGATTTTTCTTTTAAAATGAGATCGAGATTGTTATTTAAATGCCCACGTTTTCCCTATTAAATGTGACTGAGTTTGATGTAAATAACCACATATTTTCCCAAAAAAGAAAATTGACTGAGTTCGTTGTTGAAGTGACACGAATTTTCTATTTGGAATGTTGACTGCGTTGATTGTTGAATGACCATGAGTTGATTATTCTGCAGTTTGTATTGTCTTCTTATTCTCCTTCAATTTGAGTGTACCTAGGCTTCTCACTGCCAAACATTAATTGCTACAACAATGTTATTGGTCAGATTAATTGCTATGTAACTGCCATGTTAATTTCCAGGCTAATTGCTACAACAATGTCAAAGGAGAACAATTTCCTTCTTAATATTAATTGCCACAGTGATGTCAATTGCTACAGTTATGTTAACAGTCAATAGTTCCCTTCCTAATGTTATAGACAGCTAGTTATTTTTGGTATGGATATCTTAGATAGACAGCATGTGTAATTTAATTGATTACAAGTGTGATATTGTAGCATTTTACATTGATTTGGCTAATGTAGTTATATATTGTCATTTGATAGTTAGATGGTAATTTTAGGGATTACTTAGAATTACCCTTTTAGATGGTGATTAATGGTTAAATGAGTTTAGGAGTATTGACCAAAGTATAGGTTAATATTTTTAAATTAAATTAAAGTTAATGATTAAATCATAATGCAGCATTACCGAACTGATTCGTAATTGAGGTTATTTCGATTGAAATTATTGCTTAATTGTATAGTAGAATTGTCGATTGATTTTAATGTGTTGTTATTTAGATTGAAAGTAACGGCTATAGTGTAAAGTAGAATGGACAATTGGATTGTATTAATTGTTAATCAGTTCATAAGTTAAAGACTAAATTATAATTTAGACTTGCTAAATTTTGATGGATACTCAATGTCAAAAACAATTTGTAATTGTTGACTAGTTTAGACTTGATGAATGGGTCAGGTGGTTGACGAAGCTTTGAATTCCTTGGTAGTTGTCTTCTTGTGTCTCGTCGACCTTTTGTGTGGGGTGTGGGTATAGTCTCCCTATCAATATTCGACTCCTAGCACATCAAATTTTTCTAGAGTCCTTGGTCCAGATAGGATGTGTTGCACCAAGGTTATTGACGCGTTTATCACCTGGGGATGGAATGATTCCTGATGAGAGGATCATGGCGTGCCCTATTTGGATAGCGATGAATTATAACTTGATCGGAGTCGGTGCCTTCCATGTGAGAGTTGTCGAGCATTGTAAGTTTGTTTTTGCACATGGGTTGAATGCCTTTAGGCGTTTGGTTCATGCACCTTGGGGTTCTAGTCTTTGTTCGTCAAGGTCGTTGTGTTGGGGGGGGGGATGTTGTCCCTTGGCTTGTAGGCCTGGTCCTATTATGTCGGGCGGTTAGTCGTTTCTCCTTGTTTTAACGCATGTTTCACCCCATTTCTCCTGTGCTAGTGCATTGAGTCATAGTTTCTTGTTGCCTGGACTACATGCTTATGTTCGTCGTCAGTGGTGAGGTAAAATATTTTCATCATCGCCTTCTTTCCCTAGAAAAAAAACAAAAAAAAATGCACTTCTACTTCGCTTGTAGTTGTAACGAAGGGGTCGTTACATATTGTATCAGAGCCAAGTTCAACCCGCAACATGGGATCACTACAACTTTCGTTGATATGGTTGATTATAATGTTACTGATTAAGTTGACTTGTACTCACGCAGGTAATCATGGTTAGAGGATGACACAGAGGTAGACGATGGGGTGCTAGGGGAGGAGGTGCGACGCCTACAGTAGCATCCACACCTAAGGGGTCTAACCCCTAGGGAGATGAACAGGTTGTTGGGTAGGAGAAGATAGCAGTAGGTGATGTGGTCGAAATGATGAGATCTTTTCAGCGCATGTTTGAGGCACTAATCATCCATTTGGATAGAGATGAGGCTAGAGCATTGGAACCCCCTAAGGGTCCACCGCACGCTCCTGTCGGTACTGGTAGCATTCACTGTGAGCTCAAGAAGGTCAAATTTCTAGAGTTATTTGGTGCCCCGGACGACGCAGCCATTGAGACATGGTTGGAGAATATGGCGATGTGATTTGCACTTCGTGACTATAACTCCAACATGAAGTTCTGCATGGCAGTCTTTCAACTGAAGGGGAGCATTCTTCTATGGTGGAAGGTGCTCCTACCGCAACCGAACATGGCCGTCAAAGACATGTCATGGGAACTGTTCAAGGAACGGTTCCGAGAGAGGTACCTATTAGAGGAATTCATTGAGCATCAGTTGAACGAGTTCAATGCCTTACAACATAGCAGGTTGTATGGTGTGTGAGTACAAGGCCCGTTTTATGCAGCTGCTTTGGTATGCTCTGCACCTTAATACTAAGAAACTTAAGGTCAACAGGTTCATGTTCGGCCTTATTGGCAGCTTACATGAAAAGGTTAGGATTTTGATGCCTCAAACCTTGCATGATGTCGTCCAAAAGGCCTGGTCCATCGATGCCTCTGCACCCTCGAGGTCTAAAATCCTGTACACTCAGTAAAACCGAGTCAATAACACATGTCTATGTCAATGTAGTAAAACAACATGACATCAACCCATAACGCCTTATAATCAAAATCAATGTTTTAATAGCAAAATAATCTGGATCACTTGCGAGCAAGTGTCCTCAAAGAATAAGTTTGCTCAGTTCTCAAGAGTGGGATGTTACATTTTCCAACTTCGTTACATTTATTTCCTAGTCAATGTAAATACCAACTAGCTTCCATATAAAATTAATGATTTTCCACAATTTTCTTCATCATATATCACATTCAATATAAATAAATGCCACTAAATTCCATATGAAATGAATGATTTTCCACACCTTTCTTGCATAATGTCGTAGTCCATTTCTCCAACTTATTTATGTCTATTTCCTAATCAATACTAATACAAATCAATTTCCATATGAATTTACCACTATATTCTATATGAAATGAATGAGTTTTCACACCTTATACTAATACCAATCATTCACTATAATGTCAATGGCAACTAATTTCTATATCAAATTAATGATTTTCCACAACTTTCTTCATCATATGTCACATTCAATGTGGATAAATGCCACTAAATTCCATATGAAATGAATGAATTTCCACACCTTTCTTCTACAATGTCGTGGTCCATTTCTCCAACTTATTTACGTCTATTTCCTAATCAATACTAATACAAATCAATTTCCATATGAATTTACCATTATATTCTATATGAAATGAATGAGTTTTCACAGCTTATAATAATACCAATCATTCACTATATATCACAATCTACCAACCAATTTTATTCTATATACAATAATTTTATAGTAGTCTAAATATTCTACTTTTAAACCTTTCTAACGCACATTTTTCCTACGAGTTTTTCTCAAAATAATGAAAAAAATGGAAGAATTATTGGAATTGTAAATATCAATGATTGAGATTACACAATCCAAATGTAATATGAGTTTTTAGGGAGCTAAATTCATTTATGCATTTAAAAATGTAATTTAAGAAAAAAAATCATTGAAAAAAATTTGCATGATAAAATATTTAAACTTATCCTATATAAATATTTATTAATATGTTATACTAAAAAATGTAAAAGAATCCTTCAAATTCATTAACTTTATCTTGACTCTTCAAAATATTATTTTCGACAACTTTCTACCTATATTAAGTGATCCAAAATATCATTTTCGACAACTTTCTACCTATATTGGATGATCCAAAATATCATTTTGAACAACTTTCTACCTATGTAAAAAAAGTCCTTTAACTACTTTATCTTGACTCTTCATAATTAATAAAGTGGTCTCAAATATCATTTTCGACAACTTTCTACCTATCTATTTTCTACAATATTGATATCAATTATATTCAAAAGAAAGTAAATGCACTTGCATAGCTTTCTCACCAATATGTTCCATTCAGTATGACTTGCCCAATATGAATATTCAAAATAAAGTAAATGAATTTGCAAAGCTTTGTTCACATATCCCAATGATATCGTTGTACTCACTATTTGTCATTTTCCACAACTTGGTTCACACCTATCATTTATCATGTAGTACAGCGATTTCTCGCTCTTTTTCGTATTGTATTTGGACTTTTCAACTTACTCTTCATCTTCTCAATATTTATATGTGTGTTTGCAAAGGGGACTCACAGGTCGTTAGATTTGGGAGTCGACAAACAGAGAAATGGAGAAAGGTGTTTGGTCGATGATGACGCTCGTGTGGTTTATGCACCGGGCAATATATAAAAGGATTTTAAGTCTATGAAACATTTATTATAGTTCTCAAGTATAGACTTGTATATGCTTATGAGGGCAATATATATAAAAGGATTTTAAGTCTATGAAACATTTATTATAGTTCTCAAGCATAGACTTGTATATGCTTATGACATATATGTATATGTTAATATATATATATATATATTGAAATTTTAATAAAAAAATTCAAGAATATAAATATCTTATACATGTAGCAATACAAATTACAACGTCATAATACACTTGATATCAAATTTAAAAATTTACAAAGATAGTCCTTAAAATAATTTTTTATTCAATTATTCTATTAATTTATAAATAAAATATTCAATACTACAATTAACTATTATTTATATATATATATATATATATAAATAAATATTCAAAATGTCAAAAACCCCAATATAATTCATTTAGAGAATTTGAAAAAAGTTCAGCCAATGTTACTAATTTTCACATTCCATTAAGTATAAATGAAATTCTATATTGTTTTCTATAAGCCTAAAGGCCTTCTATAATTCACCTCCTGCCGACTCCAACAATTTTTTGTAACTGAGAATCATAAAACTTCTCTATATATATTCACTTACAATTCGTTGTAGTATTTCTTTGTATTTCACAATGAAGTTCAATTTTCATTAGGCATGGTAATGCTTAAATAAAGTAACAATTAATATATTTTCTATAAATAAAATCAAAACTCATATAATATTATTAATATATATATTTTTAAATAAAATTAAAATATTATAATAAGATTATCAAAATTTCTAAATTACAATAATATTATTTTAAAGAAAATTTAAATTATTATATTTTTTCATATAATATTATTAATATATATTTTTTCAAATAAAATAAAAATATTGTATGAAGATTATCAAAATTTCTAAATTGCAATAATATTATTTTAAATAAAACTTAAATTATTATATTTTTTCTTAAATAAGTCATAATGATAATATTTTGCATCAATAACAAGAGTTATCATAAATCTTTTTGTCCTATTGAATTTAGAGTGGTAGATTCAATTTCTAATCTTGTATTATCTCATTGAGTGTTTGATGATTCACCAATGGGCCTTCTATTGGACAACTTGGAGGAGCGGGTGGGGGGTGAATCAGTTGTCATTGTGCTTAAACACTTATGCCCATTTAAAACTCTTTACATAACACTCAATGGTGATCACAATAATGTAGGAAAGTAAGCAATAGACTATTCAACATCAATCACACACATGAAATATACAGAGATAGATATTTAATAAGGAAAACCATAAAGGGAAAAAAATTATCTTCTTGATATGATAAGTAATCTTTATTTTCTGTACATTATCATTCTTAGGAGCACCAACTCCTTTTGAGGCTACCACCTCTGTTTTACAAGCAATAACTTGCTGAGAACACCACCTCTCTGGTTTCTCTAGCACCCACTAGAAGGAGGCACCAACTCCCTGAGTGTTCCAGCATCAAATGGATAGAAGCACCAACTTCCAATCACGCAGGCAATAACCTGCATAACAGCGAAATGTAGTTCTCCCTTGCACGACCCTACCTCCCTGGTTTTTCTGGTTGCAACCAGATGGAAGCTACAACCCCCTATGTTCAACCACCTTCTTGAAACTCTGAGGACAACAATCCTCCCTTGCACCTCTCGACCACCCTGAAATATAAATCTTTTATTTTCATAAATTTATCACAATGATACAACATTTATCAATGGCTTACCAGTCTCATTATTGTTCTGCTACACTGCTCTGCTCTGCCTACATCAGTGTCTTCCTACATGCATCTCTTGCACTTTCTGTTCTTCTTCCTTTTATGCTTTGTACACCATGTCCATTCTATGTGCTATGCCTCTTCTGTGTGCTTCTGCTCCTGTGCATTGAATTCTTTTACCCGCACAAAATAGTTTTCAATAGAAGCAACTATATCTTCTCTGTTCTGCGTATATTTATCATGCCAAATCCTCTGCCAGATCATCATTGCAACTCTTCGTCTTATCTGGCAGTTATGCTGAATCTGCTCATCACCAACAATTGTTATCTTGCGATTCATTGGCCTTTTATGGCAATGTGACGCTTTGTCTTCTCTGTGACAGTTGATATTATCCCCTCTGTTACAGTTACAATCTTCGATTCTTTTCTATCTATCAATCATCCCTATGACGAGTCTTCATTCCACTGACAGTTACATCGAGACTCTTCAGCTCCTCTGGCGATCACCCTAAGATTGTTTGAATTCTCTGGTAGATGCAATCTGTCATTTTCTCCAGTTACAATCAGTCTGTCTCTAGTAGTTATTGAGAGAACCTCCGCATGCTCATGCCTTTGGTGCCTTTTCCATTCTTGAGAAAACTTCATAGTGGGAATTAGCTTTTCTGGCTAAGCCCATTCCTTTCACATGACCATGAGCTATGACCGCTCACTAATCAAAAGTTGTTTCGTGATTTCACATTTCGCGATGTCAGCTGTGAGTCACCTCGATTCTCCCAAATCATGAAACTCCAAGGTGGAGCCTAGAAATGATAGCTCATTCCCTTCTCTTCTGCTAATGTGACCACTGGTTGTGACCACAGTCCTATTCGAAAAGGCATTTTGAATCTCCAATGTGGAACCTAGTGACGTGCTAGCGATGTGCTAGCTCCTCCCTTAATCAAACGATGATGTGACCTTGGCTATGACCACGGGCCAAAAATTCAAGTGTTTCATGTTTCATGAGCTTGCTAACTTAATTTGTAGAGTCAGATCAATAGTCCACAATACTACCTTGATCAACAACTATGATCAAATCATGACCTCATGTGTCGGGTGTTTGAATGTGAGCCAACCCTGACTCTTCCAACTCTCGATTCTTGATTCAGTGCTCTGTGTCAAATCGACGGCCCACAATTATGTGATCCAACGATCCAGATCTTATTAGGACTTTGCGTTTTACAAAGTTGTGCTGTGAGTTTTCTTGATCTTCCCAACTCACGAAATATGAAATAATCTATAAAAGATCAACGGTCCAGACTCTCCCTTTGATTGACGGTTGCGATCAAATTGCAATTTCATGTGTCGGGCATTTGGATGTGAGTCAAACCTGACTCTCCCAACTTCTGATTTTCTGAAACCTGCTCCATATCAATGGCCCATGATCCTCAATGATCTGACGACCTAGATCATTTCGTGACTTTGCATTTATGGAGTTCCTACAACTCTCACCTTTGACTTCTCCATCTCACGAGTTAGCAAAATGATGATCTCTCGCCACGTGTCCTCTGGATCCAATGACTTAGATCTCATCGTGACTTTGCATTTCACGTAGTTGGAGGATGGCTCTCCGCCATTATCCTCTTTGCATTTATATTGGATCCAACAGTTGCTAGCCCTTCGCGCTCTAATCTGACGGCTGAGGTCTAATCTCCTCCTTTGTGCGCTCCTCCTGTCTCGACTCTGATCTAACGGCCCAAATCATTCACAGTGCTCGATCCAACGGTCACTGTTTCTCCTCCTGCTGAGCTTTAGCTTTCTTAAATCTCAAAGTGTCAAAGGCCATGCCCTTTTATCCTTCTGCGAGCCTTGATGTATGGGATCTCGTCGGCACGTCTTAGAACGCTATCTCTCCTAAGCTTTGGAAAAAGTTACCCTTGGCCTTGGCACACACTTGTGCTCTGCGTGCAACTCTACACTATCTCTTATAAGCTTCTTGAGCTTTCTCATCTGTGTCTTCCCAAAAGACTTCTGGTGCCCACCTGACACATTCTGCCTTTCTCATCTTCTGGTCCTCAAGATTTGTGGTTAGTTGTTGTTCTTTCCTGTAAACATGTCGTCCTCATTGTTGTTCTTGCCATCAATGACAAACACACTCTTCCTGTAAACATGCCAACACCTTATTACCAACTCCTTTGGATACTCTCCTTCTCTAAAGACC
>JASDQU010435417.1:83053-97770 GCA_032191745.1 Picea mariana | reverse complement strand
TAACATCCTCATCTAACTGAGGGAAGTCCAATATTAACTCGAAAAAAAACTAGCGATTTCTTGGATTTTGCCGAAGCAAAATCAAGATCAAACGCTTGCAAGATGAAAATCCATTTATTATATTTCCCCCCTATGATGTGCCTAGTAAGGACGTATTGAAATGGATTGATTTCAACAACTACGATAGTTTTGCAAAGAAATATATAGTGTCGTAATATTTGAACCGCGTGGACGACATCCAAAGCTAGCTTCTCAACATGAGAGTACTTGAGTTCAAGGCCGACTAGGTTTCGACTAAGATAGTAAGTGACGTGCTCATGGAGATCATCATATTCCTGAACTAGAATCATACCAACCATCCCTTTGGATGCGACGATATAAAGCAAGTAATCTCTATTGTAGTCTGGAGGCTTCAACATAAGCATCAATACCAAGGATTTCTTAAGAGCATCGAAGGATTCTTGGGCTCACTCATCCCATATAAACAAAGTGTCCTTCTTCAAGAGACGCATGAAACCCTTAGTAATATTGGCATAGTTTACTATAAACTGACGTAAGAAGTTAGATTTCCCCTTTAAACCTTGAAGCTGACGAATATTGTGTGGGGAAGGAAATCGAATTATTGCCTCAACCTTTAAAGGATCCACCATGATCCCAGTCTCAGAGACTAATAATCCTAAAATATGAGCTGACCTAACACAAAATATGCACTTATGAGGGTTTAAACAGATGCGATAATAGCGACATCTTTCAAAAACTAGCTGAAGGTGTGAAGAGTGATCCACTCTCTTGCGAGAGTGAGCAGCAAGATCATCGAGATACACTTCAACTATATGTTTGAGATCATGAAACAAAAAGGTCATGGCTCGTTGGAAGTTTGATCCAATATTTTTAAGGCTGAAAAGCATTTTCCGGTATGCGAAAGTACCCCAAGGACAAATAAATTTCGTCTTATGTTGATCCTCGGGTTTAATCTAAATCTGGTTGTATCCTGAAAATCCATCCATAAAAGAAAATACCTTTCTTCCCGCACACTCATTGAGAATATGATCAATGAACGATGTCGGGAAGTTATCTTTAGGACATGCCTTATTCAGGTCTAAAAAATGCATGCATACACGGATGGTTCCTTGCTTCTTATTCATGGAAACGAGGTTGGATACCCATTTAGTAAAGGGAACTAGGTAGATAAAGCCCGCATTAAGTAGTTTCTCCACCTATGCCTTAATAACAAGGGCCTTCCTAGGGTTGACAACTCTAAGTCATTGTAGAACATGTTTAGCATCCAAGTAGGTTTTAATCTCATGTTAGACAATACGAGGGTCGATTCCTGACATCTATTCATATGAATAGACGAATACGTCTTGGAATTGTTTGAAGAGTTCGATGTAGATCTGGATTTCTTCAAGTGAACAATATGCACCGATATAGAAATTTTCAACTTTACCAGGAATAAGAGAGATATCGATCGTGACGGTAGGAGAAATACTTGCCATGTTTCCTTCGGCATAAATGTCGTGCGTATCAAGTGGAACTACAATGTGAAAAATTGTCTTGCTCAAGGTAGATCTAAAATTGTCTTGTTCGATTCTAGCAAGCTTTGGGAGGAAGTAAGAGCAATGATGCATATCATCCCATGGTCTATTAGAACCATTCATGGCCTCTACGATTTCTTCATCCAAAGGTAAAGTATCGTTGAGGCAATCATGTGAGCAAGACGATGAAGTGGCCCATACAGGATTAAGAATAGGATCCTCCTCGTCCGTCTGTGAGGAGACAAGATTTGGGTCGACAGTAGAGTCAAGAACATCCTGATACGCTATCTCTTCCTCCAACAGTGGAATTTCCATTCAAGTGTGTGACTAACCTTCACAAGACGAGGTCGAGGAAGGTAGGGTCCACGGATCATTAAAATATGAAGTGCGGAAAGGAACAAACCTCATTGATGAAGCAGACCTACTAGACATGGCATAGATATGATGAATTGGTGCCACGAAATCAAAGGTACCCATAAGGGAGGAATACATTCTGAAACCAATATCCTCTATTGCTGGCTGAGAATTGTCGATCACGGAGATCGAAGGTCCAACTGATGCATTGGGGCTAGTGTGCACAAAGGACAACTGATCAATCGTCACGATTTTCCCATCATGAGGAAAACATAAAGTACGTAAAAAGGGCAATATGACTACAGTCCTTGCATAAGTTGAGTTATTCCCTAGTAATAAGTTATAGTAAGTGGGCACATCAACCACCTCAAAATCCACCTCCACTGTCTTCCCACCTAACTGGACCGAAAATGTAGGAATAATACCATGGGGACGGAAAGAACGACCATCAAATGAGGTCAACAAGGTCAAATATTGAGAGAGGGTTGGAGAGCGAATGGATTTCCAACAAGCTAGGGACATAACACACGTTGCAACGCCTTCATCAATAACAATACGTTTGATGGTATACTTTGAGTAATCTACGTGGATTTGGAAGGCCACATGGTAAGGAAAGTGAGGCTTCACATCCGTGACATCAAACTTGATAACCTTAGAGCCACAAGGGTATAGAGATTCTAACACATATAACAAGGCATTCCTCTATGAAGGAAATGTCTGGAATACCTCCAAATATGACATCGCGCAAGGGGTTTTACCCAGATCCTTAACAATAGAGTAATTATGGGCAGCTCTAGTATTAGGGTTGTGCATAGAGAATTTGAGTACTCCTTTTAGAATACAAGGCGGAGGCTTTGGTTTTTTGATCTCTAAAGGTGTCTCCTGAGGAGGGGGAGACTCTAGACCTAGAACATCCTATGAAGAACTGTAATCATGAGAGCGAGTGGCTACATTAACCTGATACTTGACCATATTGATGCATAGATGGTCACCATCTTGTGTGGGTGGGTTTTGACTTCCACTTGCTTCATTTTCAGCATTAGAGGAGCTTGAGGCTATGTGTTGATTATGCGGAAAAGGATTAGTCAACACAATGGGTGGTAGAGATAAAATCCTTCCAGCCTCCTCGAGTTTGGGGCACAAGTGGGTAAGGTGATCATCAATACAAAGCTTACAAGGGAATTTCACTTTTCGCTTCTCTTTCTTGCCCTCACCAACAATAGCCTTCAATATATCATTGTTAGTGTTGTTCTTGGGTTTATTATCATTGTTCCTCCCAACCTTACGATTATTACCATGTCCTTTCATTTTATTCCCTCATGGTTGTTGGTTACCATTCGGGTTAGTCAATGACTGCACAGAATGTACATTCGTCCACTGAGTGGGAGTGGAGGACATATAAGAAGCTTATCCTCCTACAAACTAGATTAGAGACAACTCTTTCAACTCGCTTGTCACCAAGTCTATAGATTTGACATTTGTAGATCCTATAATTCCACCAGCATGAGGCCCAAGCTTTTGTCTAGGGTCATAGTTCGACCTTGGTGCGTCAGGAAGAATTTCGTATATCATCCCAAAATGAGCATATATGAGATCTAATCGTTGAGCTTTGAAAATCACTTCCTCTTTAGATGTTACCCTAGATGTAGAGATATCCTTAAGAAACCATTCCAACAAGAACTCTGGAGGGATGTAGTCTTTGATCAACCTCTTTTGTCTACTCCACTCTTGGATGTGATTTGAGATATGAGTGGCTTTGTCTTAGAGGAGGGCCAGAAAAATTTATATGCCAACATCATAATGAATTGAAAATTGGGAGCAGTTGAGAAAGACTAAAACCATTTGGTTAAAGTTACCATATGTCCCCCCAGGCAGCTCTATGTACCATTTCGTCGTGACCCCCATGAGGGTGGGTTGAAACAATATTAAATGAATAGAATCATTGTTAAGGGAATTGGAAGAGCACCAAATATGAAAGGTAGTGACATGATCACCAGGATCCTCACCAGTCTTTCCCTCAAATTTTGAAATATATGAAGGAAGCTTGGTGGGGACGGGGGGCCATTTGGGTCATGATGCAACGGGTTGTTCATTAATCTTGACAAGTATGGAAAATTGAGCATGTCCAGAAAAGGGAGACGGGGTTGCGACATCTAGCCCCAAGATCCCTGAAAATATTTTTGTTGGGGAATCACAACCCATACAAGGTTTTGATATGGACCATGGCCCTATTTGGGATTGTAAAACCCCCCTCCGAGCTGATTCATAAAGGGTTGTTTGGGAACCATTTCATTAGGAATGTTATGATGAGGATTGTAAATATTGCCCCGAACCAGAGTAGCTCCATGTTGGGGGTTGCCAAAAGTGTGAAACTGACCTCCCCCGGGTGGAAATCCATAGGATAAAGGTGGATTCATCATGCCAAACGTGTTGGTCGAAATCGGTGTGGAGGAGGTACGTGTAAAGGACATAACATAAGCAACAAATTGCCCTCATGGTTGATTAATCCATCCAGGAGCATTAAGACTAGGATTAGAACCAGGGTGAAAAGGAGGTAGGATTCCAACTGCAGGAGTCGTTTGGGGAATATGAGCACCACCAAATGATAGTGGAATATGAGAAGGATCCATGCCCCCAAGTCCAATACTAGGATTCAGATTAGACGCTGGAATGGAGGATGAAAATTGTGATGTGAAATTTGGCATACCATAAGAAAAAGGGCTAAAGGCCGTAGGGATGGACTGAGTATTATAGCCCGACGAATGAAAAAGATACCCAAAAGGGTTCATGACTATAGGTTGAGTATTAACTATAGGACGAACATAACTTATGATGGGAACCTCTGGCACTACAACCATAGTGTTTGAAGGTGTAGAAGGAATTCCATTAACTATGGTAGGTGTGGTAGTCAAAGGAATCCCAGTATCTTTATGAATCGACTTAGTACTCATACTTGTATGACCACAAGTCTGGTAGGTGGAGGTGTGTGTACCACGTTTGACAAATTTGCTCCTTTTATAAGGCAAGAATCAAGATGCGGTGGTAATTTCAACAAACGACGAGACCTGCAAGGAAGTTGGTATGGCTCCATGACGACTCAAGACTTGAGATTTAAAAAAAAATCCTAAGGCCAAATAACAATCAAAGAGCACACCAAAATAAACAAAAAGGCCAATATGAACACAAACATGATGAAGTGGTTGAAAGGGGACTACCTCCCTAAAGTAGGTATGCCTCACCCAAGAGGGGCCTGAGACTCCCTGCAAAAGATCGAAGGTATCATAATCAGTTATAAGGGCCCTCGTGGGATTAACAACTAGTCGGTCAGATCCCCCCTGAGAGGTAATCCTCCATAAAGGTTGTGTGTTGTTCGACCCTTATCTGACCCAGGGTACCTGCAGAGTAACCCCTGCAAGTAATCTATGTGGCTACCTATGTCAAGCAACTAAGCCACCACAATATAACCAATGCACAGGTGAATAGTCAGAAGTCAAATCCACCATAGGGGAAAGGTAACAAAGATAGAAATCTCGAAAGCATCGCCTCTCACAGAGGTAAAGGTACTAGAAAGACCCCCATATACGAATAGATCCCCAAAAATATCTATGACGCTAAGAAGGTATTGGAGGGATATCTCCTCAACAAACTTCATGTGACCTCGTGCTTAGCTCCGTTGTGAGAAGATCCTCCTGACATCACCAATTATACAATGGATTTCACCACTCCCTTATTCATACACATATTTTGAGTTTAATAGCCTTGGAGAAGTTTACTCACAAAATCCTATTCCAAGGCTCTAAATCTTAAGCTAGTTTGTGCACCCTGAAAAATAAAATCGTTTCTAATCAATTTTAAATTTATTAGGATTAATTTTAGTGGCTTTGTTTACTCAAAAGATGTGGTCGTGAAACTGATGATGTTATGAATCATCAAGTAAAAGAAATGAATATGAATATAATGCAAAGTCCTAACTTTAATTCTCAATAAACGATAAGCTTTTTGAAAATGCAATTTTCAATTCAACTCTACGATTTCAAATAAGATGCAATCTTTCCATACATATATCAAAATCAATGATAAGAACCCAAAAGATCAAATGCCATGATGCAAAATGTATATTTTTTGTATTTTCAATATAAAGGGAATGAAAATGCAAGGATTGAACAACAACTTGATATATAAACCCTATTGTAAGCCAAAAGAGACAGACCAAGCATGATATCAAGAAACAAACATCCAACCCAAGATGCAAGGACAACCATTGAAACAAAAATGATGAGAAATAAATACTGCTCAAAAATTCAATCAAAGTAAGGTTTCCTATCACTCTACAGGCACTTAACACTCATGATAGAGACTTAAGAAGACTCAACAACCATCAAAACTTACCCAACAAACACCAAACTCAACAATCAAGCAAACAATGATGATGTACACGATTGTTCAGGAGAAAACCATCTATATACGCCCCTTGCAGAATGACAGCTCGTGTATGTACGCGTCTGTCAAGGGAAAACCCGTGTATATGTATTGAAACACTGCCAGATTAAGGATAAGGCCGAGAAAAATAGACTCAAAACGGAAATAGGTTGTCAAGCAATCAAATGACAAGAATGTAATATTCCAGATATAAAAAGTCTGCAGAATAGAAATAAATAGCTAGAAATGGCAGATGAATACCAATATAATCAGAACAACACCACAATAATACCAAAATGATACCAGAAGAACATTAGAAATAACACTTCGATTACTGAGAGCAATGTTCACTTGCCTCTTCGAGGGGGCAACCTCCAACAGAGCATAGCTCTCTTACAATAGTATCGAAGACAAAATTTCTCGTACCCTCGACTCCTATTTATACTAAATATTTCTATCAAAAGAAACATCTAGAGGAAAATCCTTCTAGAAGAATAATCTTCTATTAGGTCTTCTTACATTAGAATTATTCATCCTTATTGCCAGGCCTTATTAATATTGACCTTTATTACATGGAAATATATTATTCTACCTACGTGAGGGGTTAGGTCCCTAACATGCCCTCCCCCTTAAAAACAACCTTGTCCTCAAGGCTTGAGATGGGGAAATTGTTGTAGAATGGTAGATGGTTCCCAAGTGGAATCTGCTGGAGTTTTATCTTCCCACTGGACTAACACTTCCTTGATGGTTCACTGACGCAGACGACGCTCACGCTGGTCCAAAACTACTTGTGGTTGTAGCCAAATGGAGCCTTCTTCATCCAACTCGGGAAGGGTGGTTTGGGTTTGGCACTTAGTTCCAATCACCTTCTTTAAGAAGGAAACATGGAAAACATGATGGAGCTTAGAATGACTGGGCAAAGCTAACTGATAGGACACCTGTCTCACACACTTGAGAACCGTATAAGGACCATAAAATTTGGGTGCCAGTTTCTGACACTGGTCAGCCTTGAGGGAATTTTGCTTGTAAGGTTGCAGTCAAAGAAACACATGATCCCCTTCTGCAAATTGACGTTCAAAGCGACCTTGATCTTCTTGTTTCTTCATGCGATTCTGGGCCATGACCAAATTCTCTTTGAGGGTACGAAGAATAGCCTCTTGAACTGTAAGCGTTTGGTCAACTTCCTGGACCTTCGAGACACCTGGAAAATATGAGAGAACTGAAGGTGGATTTTGTCCATATACCGCTTCAAAAGGAGTCATGTGGGTAGCTGTATGGTACGAAGTGTTGTACCACCATTCAACTAGTGGTAACCATTGAGCCCATTGATGCTTCCTTTCCAATGCAAAACACCTCAAATATGTTTCCAAACATTTTTTGACAACTTTAGTTTGGCCATCAGTCTGGGGATGATAAGTTGTGTTGAGATGCAATTGGGTGCCTTTTAGCTTGAACAATTCTTTCCAAAAATTGCTGGTGAAAGTTGGGTTCTGATTAGAAATAATAGAATGTGGCATGCCATGAAGCTTGAAGACCTGATCCATGAAAAGTTGAGCCACAATGGATGCTATAAATGGGTGTTGAAGAGCACAAAAATGAGCATACTTGGAAAGACGATCAACTACCACCATAATGACTGATTTATTGCCTGATTTAGGTAATCCGATAATAAAATTCATAGAGATATCTTGCCAAATAGTAGGTGGAATCAAAAGCGGTTGGAGTGTGCCCAGAGATTTGAATGTTTCACCCTTGTTGTGTTGACACACATCACATTCAGCCACATAATTACGAACGTCTTGTTTCATACCATCCCATAAAAAATAACGTTTGACACGGTCATAGGTTTTGGTAAACCTGGAGTGCTTAGCTGTGGGTGTAGCATGAAGCTCAGAAAGTACCACGGATTTAAGTTTTGACTGTTTACTTAAATACAAATGACCTTTGTATCGAAGCTCTACATTGAGCCAAGAGTACCCTTGGGAAACTGGAGAATTGGATTGCAATTGTTGTATTAGATGCAAACTTTTGGGATCGTGTAGCCATTCCTGGCGAACATCTTGGAGCCAATTTGGGACAATGAAGGAGAGATAAAAAAGGGACCCTTCATCTTCATATTTTTGGGAAAGTGCATCAGGAAGCACATTATCTTTTCCTTTCTTGTAAATGATCTCAAAATCATATCCAAAGAGCTTAGTCACCCATTTTTGTTGCTCAGGGGAGGAAAGGCGTTGTTCCAGAAAATACTTAAGGCTTTGATGATCTGTCTTAATTTGGAAGTGTTTCCCCAATGTATAAGGGAACCAAAGATCCATGGCATGCAGAATAGCCAACATTTCCTTTTCATAGATTGATTTGCCCAAATTTATCTTGGAAAATTGTTGGCTAGTAAAGGCCAAAGGCCGACCCTATTCCATAAGGAAAATGCCAATTCCTTTCCTGAAATCATCACATTCCAGGACAAAGGTCTTTGTGAAATCAGGAAGGGCCAGAACTGGAGTGGTGCACATGGCCATCTTAAAGGTTTGAAAATCCTGAGAAGCTGCTGGAGTCCAAGTGAAAGAATTTTTTTTAAGGAGTACAGTGAGAGGTGCCATAGTCTTTCCATAATTCTTAACAAACTTGCAATAATAACCTGTTAAACCCAGGAATCCCCACAATATTTTGAGATTCTTTGGGTGAGGCCAATCTTGCATAGCTTCAATCTTTTTAGGACCCACCCTGACGCCGACCTTTCCCACAATATGACCCAAGTAATCTACTTCCGAGGCACCAAAATCACATTTAGATTGTCTGAGGAAAAGTTGGTGCTGAGAGAGTAGATGGAGAACTTGATCCACATGAGCAAGATGGTAAGTCTAGGTTTTGCTATAGATGAGGATATCATCAAAGAAGACTAACACAAAATTATGGAGAAAAGGACGGAAGACATGATTCATGAGGCTTTGGAAAGTGAAGGGAGCATTACACAAGTGAAAGGGCATGACCAAAAACTCATAGTGGCCCTCATGAGTTCTAAAGGCAATCTTAGGAATGTCTTCCTCTTTCATATGGATCTGGTGGTAGTCCGAACAAATATCAAGTTTAGTAAAGAATTGGGCACCAATCAATTCATCCAAGAGGTCATCAATGACAAGAATGGAAAATTTTTCTTTAATGGTGAGTTTGTTGAGGGTGCGGAAGTCAGGACACATGCGCCAAGAACCTTATTTCTTAAGGACCATGGCCAAAGGAGAAGAGTAGGAGCTCGTACTAGGGAGGATGACACCTCCGTTGAGCATTTCTTAAACCATTTTCTCAATTTCATTTTTTTTTGGAAAATGGGTGACAATAGGGATGGATATGAGGAGGAAGGCTTCTTGGGACAAGTGGAATGGAACGATAATGAACACCACAAGAAGGAGGGAGTCCCTAGGGAGTGGAAAAAACCACTTTATGTTTAGAGATGATGGATTGGAGGTCCGGTGGCATAGAGGGTCATGTCTCAGTGTCTTGGATGGCATGGAGTTGGGAAATAATTCCAGAATGACCTTTTTTGAGCAGATTTTCCATGCGATCAGAACTAATGATCTATGGGGAATTGACGAGGATGCCTTGGAACTTATCTTGTTGGCCCTCTTGGTTGAATTGCATGGTTAATTCCTTAAAATCCATGAGAATGGGACCCAAAGTTCTTAGCCATTCTACACCTAACACAATGTCACAACCGCCCATGTCGATAGAAAACATATGATATTTTAGATGGTAGTCACCAATTTGGAGACACACATTTTCACAACACCCTCCACATTTCATGGACCCACCATTGACAATCATGATTTGGAAATTATTGACTGCACACATAGAACAATTATTTTCTTGGGCAATGTGGTGATGAATAAAATTATGGGTGCTTCCACTATCAACAAGAATGATGACCTTCATATGCTTGATATAACCAATTATCTTGAGGGTTTGGGGATAAAAGAAGCCAGTGAGATCATTTATGGAAATGACCGGTTCTACTTTGGGAGGGTCTGAGGGAGGTGTTATGTCAGTGGTTTTAGGTGACACATACACAAGGGGAGCCTCAACATCCTCTTCTGAAACATCCTCTGAGATAGCCATAGAAATCTTTTGTTCCTTACACTTGTGTCCCAAAAAATATTTGTCATCACAATTATAACAAGGGCCTTTGATTTGGAGTTTAGACATTTCAGCCCTGGTCAATTTCTGGATCTTTAGTGGAGTAGAAGGAGGAGTGGGAGTGATTAGTTTAGTGTGAGGAATAAAGGAGGGTTTGTGGTTTTGAGAAGAGACAACATGTTGTGCTTCCTTATCTCTTTTAGTAGTGTCCAACCAACTCTAAGGCTGAGCCATGAGGACATGAGCACGAATCTCATCCTTGAGGCCACTGATAAAACATTCTCAGAAAAAGGCATCAGACATGCCCTCTGTTCGAAAAGCCAGTCGCTCAAAAGAAGCTATAAAGTCTTCCACTGTTCCAGATTGTTTCAACTTTGTCAAATGGCCTAAATGGTTGGTGTCAATGTCAAAGTGTTCATAAAGCTCTGCCACAAAGTGTGTCCAAGCCACATACTCTTGGCGGGCATTTTTTTTTCCATTTCCACCATTGCCAACGTTCTTGATCTAGATGGAGAACACCATACCAGAGTTTGGACAACTAATCTATAATACCATACAAAGAAAAATAGTGTTCCATTTGAGTTACCCAGCTAGTGGGATCCGATCCATTAAATTTGGTCACATCCACATGCGAAAGGCGTAGGTCACGTTGAAAGTGATGGGGATGAAAATTCTGAGAATGAGAGGAAGTTTCACCTTCGGTATGAAAAGGGGGGTCAAATACGGGAAGATCTAGAGGGATATGTAGCTTGGCTTAGATCATCGTAGCGACAGATTCAATATGGGTAGTAATGTCTTGTTTGAGCTCGTCTTTGAGTTCCGCGATTGAGGCAACGATGGAGGAATGCATCCTTTAATTGTTGGTGGCAATACTGGCACTAAGTTGTCACACTTCTTGTTGGATTTCTGTGAAATTAGAGTGCAAGGTAGTGAAGCGAGCTTCCAAGTCTTGGCTATGGGTATGGGCCATGATGACGAGGGAACACGAAAAGTGGCGCGTGGGACCACACATAAAATGGGTTATGGGGGAAGTGTATCATAACTATCAGGGCAACGAGTGGAATCCAATGGGGTAAAGCTGAAATAAGGGTGTTGGAAGGGGGCCGAGTCCACAAGAAAAAAAATGTTGAAAAATGATAGGTATGACTGTGATAAGGGAGAATAGAGAAATCCAACGGAATAGGTCTCAAATAATGGTGCCAACAGGATCCAGACTTGTTTTTTACCCCTGCAGAGTTATACTCCGAACTGAAGAATACTACAGTGATGAAATGCCCAAATGGTTAACAAGAAGAAATGTGTAAAAATTTTGCAACTCGAATGGAGGAGACATAGTTGCGCCGCAATAGATCTTGTTTGTTCTGTTTTTGTTTTTGTCCCAAGGGTTAGGTATTCAACGTTCTACAGACAAGGGTTTGCCCTGTGTTATAGCTCTCTGATATACATGGGAGGTCCAACAGTAGTACTCAACCCAATATCTCAAGGAACCAACTAAGGAGGCTATACAGTGCCCTTAGCCGTACTACCCGACTACCCAGGTACTATAGAGTATCTTCCCGAGTGTTGTTCTCGGTGACAGTATAACATTCAAGTGACCGATCGATTTATCTATGGAGGGATTCAGGAGATCTAGGACGATCTGTATACATGTGATGTCTGATGCGCTACCACTCGAAGGGGTACCAACAGGGGTTACAAGGGTGGCCAACATATGTGCACTTAAGTACCACTTTTATTTCTTGCATGTATGAATCCCCGACCGTAGGTTTATGCGCGTAACGACATATACGTCTCTACCCTGAAAAAAATTAACCCACAATTTTTTGCTAAGGAAGGTGCTCTGATACCACTTGTAATATTCCAGATATAAAAAAGTATGCAGAACAAAAATAAATAGCTAGAAATGGCATATGAACAACAATATAATCATAACAACACCACAATAATACCAAAATGATACCAGAAGAACACCATAAAGATCACTTCGATTACTGAGAGCAATGTTAACTTGCCTCTTCGAGGGGGAAACCTCCAACAGATAAGAGATCTATTACAATAATATCCAATACAAAAGTTCCCATACCCTCGACTCATATTTATACTAAATATGTCTATCAAAAGAACCATCTAGAGGAAGATCCTTCTAGAAGCGGAAGCTTCTATTAGGTCTTCTTACATTGGACTTATTCTTCCTTATTGCTAGGCCTTATTAATATTGACATTTATTACATGGAAATATATTATTTTACCTACGTAAAGGGTTAGGTCGCTAACAAGAAACTAAACATAACTGAGAGAAATCAAAGGAGAAAAACACTCCAAGCCCCGAAAAGAAGATTCCCTCCCCAATATGGTCGCCAATTCTGTTACGAGGAAAATCACTCTATGGCATGGGGCAAACCACAACAGACGGAAATAACTGTAGAAATCAACTCTAATATCAAGTATGCTATATAAACAAATATGCTAGCAAGACAAGATAAAGATCCTACCTCATCCAAATGTTCGATGAAGTCCACCGTTGAGCACTTGACTCAAAGCTATACACCTGCAACTTGTCCTCAACAACCAATATATGCAAGAATATTGTGATAATATATAAAATGAGCACATATAATAGCATAATCCATCAATATTCATAACAAATACGCCCATGGAATAAAAATTCAAATATTTGTGAGACATTAATTGGACGAGAAAATAGTATTTCTATTAAAATGTAATCAACATCAATGTATGAATGACAAACTTTTGTGTCGGCACATTTAGAATCGAGAAACTAAGTCCCTTCCAGTTGGGCCTCCACCACTTCAATCCTTCACCAAAGGCAATCTCATATAAGAGAGACAATGAGGTTCTCCATCAAATAGGGAAGAACTTGGGGGTTTAACAATGTGTTCAGACTTAGAAGGACAAAGGGATGCAGACTCAATATGAAGTGAATAATTTCTCTAGAGTAACTTTGCTCTCAAAGTTGAATTCTTTTCCTCCTCTCCATAGCTTGGATATGGTCCATTTATAGCCTTCAAATGGAACTTAAGGGCCGAGTCAGAGCGTTTCCAGTATATGGAAGATCAAGGATCATGGATCCCGTGACGTGACATGGAAACTCAACACCATTTTTTAATTTTGGGCACAATATATGATGTACGTAGGATGTAATGGTGCAATCTGTGTATACACATGGTGTATAGCTATGAGGGTGCGTATATGTGGAAAAGTACAATTTTTAGCTCTGGGAATTGCAAAAAGGGGACTTCAAGTCTGCATAGGGAAATGGAAAAGGCTTTCTGAGCAAGTTGCACGGGGTGAGGAAAATCTTGCTATAACATTCTGGAGTAAAGAACATGTTGGAGATAAAGTGCTTTCCATTATAGTGTTTCTTGGCAATGTATTCCAAGGGAGGTAGGGCTCCCTCCTGGTATATACTGCCCAAATAGTTTATTTTTGTTGTGTGAGTTAATTTGTCTTTTTAAGTTGTAGTTTCAATTATGTTGTGTGGTTCAACTAATCCTTGTGAGAACAATAGTTTCATGCTTTATTTTCCGTCAGTTTAATTGGTGATTCTATGGACAAAGAATTGCCAGAGCTATAGATTGATGCAATTGATGGTCACCAATCCTTCACTAGTCGACAACTTCTCATGATAGATATCTTGTCTGCATGCATTAATTTTCAATTGAAGGTTTTCAATCTAACTCATAGAGTGAATCCAATGGAGTACTATTGAATATAAGGATATACATTCAACCTGCAATTATACCTTAGAATATTCATTGTTAGATAAGCAACCATTTCTGTTAGTTTTGCTTCATAGTCCATTAGAAAATGGTGTGTTAGACACTTCAATATTATCTTTGCATATATTGTTCCTAGAACTTCATAGGTTTATAAACTTATAAACCCGGATTGATAATTAATGTATCAAATTATCATCATATAATTTTCCCCACATTTTGGTGCCATTACCGGGGAAGTGTTTATGGAGTTAGTATTGAAGTGAGTGTGTCTTCTAGATTTTTAGTTTGATTAGCTACTCGTCAATAGAGACTTGGTGACAACATGGCCTTAGTAGCATGAGAGTTCGAGTGCATGCTTTGCATCAAATATGATTTGTAATTTTTGATCTTTAAAAACCCCATACACTAATCCATGTGCAAGACAATAATTCTCAGCCAACAAGAATTATTCAAGAATGTTCAAGAATCTGTTGAGGAAGAAGAATGCTACTCCAAGATGTTATCACTCTGTAAATTTCCTAGAGGTTGAAAAGAGGAAATACAC
>JASDQU010435417.1:0-24785 GCA_032191745.1 Picea mariana | reverse complement strand
GCCATCAAGCTTGCCAAAGACCCAGTTCAACATCAGCGTAGCAAACACATCGAGCTCCACATGCACTTAATCAGAAAACTCATTCATGATCAAGTTATTGAAGTGCACTTTTTTCCTACAGAAGATCAAGTTGCATACATTTTCACAAAGTCTCTTACAGAAGCGAAATTTTCCAAACTTCGATCTATGTTAGGAGTTCAGGAAGTTTTCATTAAGGGGGGATAGGCTATAATGCCTCCTTCCTTCTCCTATTGTGTCACTATTGTAAATCCTTCAATCCTATCCCAAGTAGTTCTTAAGGGGGGATGTTAGGATATTTAGACACTTAGGAGTTAGTTAAGATCTACTTGGTCTAATGTGTCATTAGGTAAAAGTGTGTTTCTTAGTGTGTTTCTTTAGTATGCATTAGTATGCATTTGTAGTTAGGAAATCCGACGATCACGATATGTTCCCGACATAGAGTGATCTGACGGTTCATACTCTCCTCGATCTTAACATCCATTGATCTGTGTCTTAACACCCGATTAGTCCATGATCTTTATTTAAAGAGCATGGAGGGTCATTTGCCAATGATCGATTGTGAGAAAATCTCTTGTAAAATATCTCTGTAATCTTTGTCTTTGCATTAATAAACTGCTCCAAGTGGCCACGTTGGTTGGGGCCGTGGATGTTTCCCCATAGGGGTTTTGCCACGTGAAAACATCAGTGTGTTGATCTTTGATCTGGTTATGTGAGTGGTTACTGAAGGTGTTCGTCCTCTGTTGCAATACCTGTGTTGTCAAACATCAATACTGATGTTGTGCTTCTTCATCGCTTCTTCTAAAGCTACCATCTTCTTGAAACATTTGGACTCATCATGACCATCTTTATCACAAAAGTTGCAATGTCAACAAGAGAAGCAGTTGGTGATCTTACGATGTTAGGAAAGAAGCTAAAAGGATACCATTGCTCTGATACCATGTTAGAAAACACAGGTATTCCAATAGAGGATGAACACCTTCAGTAACCACTAACATAACCAGATCAAAGATCAACACGCCGATGTTTTCACGTGGTAAAACCCCTACGGGGAAACATCCACGACCCCAGCCAATGCGGCCACTTGGAGCAGTTTATTAATGCAAAGAAAAAGATTGCAGAGAGATTTTACAAGAGATTTTCTCACAATCGATCATCGGCAAATGACCCTCCATGCTCTTTAAATAGAGATCATGGACCAATCGAGTGTTAAGCCACTAATCAATGTTCATTAAGATCGAGGAGAGTGTGAATCATCAGATCACTCTATGTCGGGAACATATAGTGACCGTCGAATTTCCTAACTACAAATGCATACTAAAGAAACACACTAAGAAACACACTTTTACCTAACGACTCATTATACCAAGTAGATATTAACTAACTCCTAAGTATCTAAATATCCTAACAATCTCGCATCCATTGGATGTAATTCCAAATCCCATTCGAGGTTACCTCATACCTGGGATTCTTCATTGTCTTAGGTAAGCATCTGTTCTAAAGTCTCTTTTTATAAATTTGCATTTTTTTCTCCTTGTCCTCCTGTTTTTGTGTCTTTTCCTACCCATTGTAGACCCCACCCACCTCGACACCCTCGCCCCTGCTTTCGGGATTGCCTTTGACTACTTCTTTGAATGACTTGCAGATCTCCTCTAGTGACCCTTCCTTTGAGGCCTTCCCTTTCCTGGGATATGACATACTGAGAGAAAAAAAAAAAAAAAATTGAATTCAACCCTCCTTCTCCCCCTACCAGGGAGCCTCAACTTACCAATGCGCACAGAACCCTAGAACCTCCATTTTTTTTCCTCTCAAAAAATCTGCTTCATCAAAAAATTTAATGGTTTTGATTAACCAAAGATTGATTGCATTAATGTGTTATCCAATGGATTACACCTCTATTATTTGTAACAATGTAAATCATCCATATATTAATTAATCATCAACACAACATTTGGCAATGCAATAAAATAATAAAGCATTTTTACTATATATGAATAATTGACCCATCGTCATACAAAATGGGACAACATAAAGGTACACATTAATCAAAATGAAACCAATATGTAATTGTTACACTCGTCGGTAACATGTCCTCATGCAATTGGGACAATATGTTGAGTACAATAAACAAAATCTCTTATTTTCACAGACAAATATTCCAAAATATACAACTTGCAGTAACATTCAATTATATTGATTATTATTCAACATCGCTTGAATTACTATCATCGTTCGAGTTGCATGCATGCCTCATTTCTTCATCACTTGTACATGATATTGTACTTTGGTTATTTCACCTAATGTTTTCTTAATCATCTTGTTTTTTATGTTCCACATCTTCATGTCCCATCTACAAACATAGAAATAAAGTATAATAAGTATATTTACATTTATATATCTAGTAGAATAAACATGATTGTGTAAATCAAAAAGTGTACCATAGCAGCGATTGTTTCATAAACAATACACATTCCTTTGAAGCCATGCTTCATGCTATCTCTCAAAATATCTTCTGCTAAATGCACTCCATACTTCGTTTTTTACACGTTTAATATGCTTTGACAAAGCACAGTCAATATAATTAATATGAAGGTTTCTTGTTGTTCCATTAATTATAAAATAGGGGAAGTTAAAAAACATAACTACTTATAAATTGTTCAATTAAACCATGACACTTCAACATATACTCATAACCCATACTTAACCCAATGCCTATCAATTCTTCATATGGCTCTTCTTTGTATGTTAGCACCTATTAGAAGACATCCATGGATGAGTGTAAATTAATTATTTAAATATAAATATCATAACAAAGATGGCATTTTAAGTAAGATAAAAAAAAGTAAGTACTCACAAACTTTGTGATCAACCCTTTTATTCCTCATCATCATGTCTTATGTGTTGAATGGGTTTCATTTTTTTTTTCTTTTCTACAACAAAACAATTGAAAATCGGTATTTCATGCGATAATTACATTCGATGTACATAAAAGAATAAATAAATGATTACATACCTCTTATGCACATTGTAATTGTTGGGATGGCTCCTCCTATGATGCAATTATGTTCATTTATTTTACCATCTCTTTGTACACTTTGTTGAACATCCCTACCAGCCATATTCTATCAAAAAAATACAGGAATCATCATATATAAAAATGATGAATTTTTTTAAGCAAATAAGATTAATAGAAGCACCAATGCTCTATAAATTAATAGAAGCATCGATGCTCTATTAATTAATAGAAGCACCAATGCTCTATTAATTAATAGAAGCATTGGTGCCTCATTACTGTTTATTGTGCACTTTCGAACATGTGAACAAAGTTATTTTTATTTTAAACTCCATGGTGATGTTAACAATAACATTAGCACTAGTGTACTTTGTTATTGGGGGCGCACCAGTGCACTTTGTTATTGGGGGAGCACTGGTGCGCTTTGCTATTGGAGGAGCACCAATGCACTTTATTATTGGGGGAGCACTGGTGCGCTTTGTTATTGGGGAGCACTGCAATTCATTTCAGTTCTTATTAAATAAAAAATAAAATTTTAGTATTTTATATTAACAATGGTTATAGGAAGCATCAGGGCGTTATTTTTTGGAGCACCGGTGCACTTTGTTATTGGGAAGAGCATTGAGGCATTATTTTTTAGAGCACCGGTGTGCTTTGTTATTGGGAAGAGCATCGGTGCGCATGGTTGACATAGGAGCGTCGGTGCGCACGGTCAACATAGGAGCACCAATGCACACAGTCAACTTAGGAGCACTAGTATCGTTGACATAAAAATGCATATCGATGTGTTATTCTTGTACAATGTGCAACGCGAATTGTGGAAGCATTTTTTTAAAAGAAAACTTATAGCAACAAGGTTTGGGATCCAATGCAATGAGTGATCCCATTGAAACAAATACCAAATGCCCCATATACAAGTAAATAAACCCTATAAAAATCCATTTCTTAAAAAAAATCTACTTGTAAAATATAGAGAGGAAAACTAAGAGAAACAATAAGGAAGCTAGGGCTTCTAATACTGAATGTAATTGTGAAACCCTTTTATTTTATTTTTTATAATGCACTAAAATCTGTTTGAATCAAAAAGGGGGGAAATTGAGATGATGAATAGAATAAAATCACATACTTGAATTTTCTCCTCTGCAAATCTGTATGTAAATATCCAAAGACTTTGCTTGTAAATTTCTCTTGCACAAGTCTCCCCTCTAAATTTTGGCAAATAATGAAATAATGATTAAGGTTTTCATTTATAAACACATACATTTTGAAAATAGAAAATTCCCACTCATTTTTTCAGTGCATGTTTCGGCGCATTGATTCAATTTCATTTTTTTATTTTATTTTACCCTTTAATGGTGCGTCTGACAGTGATATGCACTAGTGCATTTTTTACCAAAACACACTGAGGCTGTATTGGTTTCTAAGCGCACCCTGGAATATTTATGGTTTTTCAATTAATTTCTATTGTTTGAAAATCATTTTTTTCGATGCATTTGTTATATGAGCACCGATGTGCTTTGTTATTGGGGGCGCACCGATGCGCTTTGTTATTGGGGAAGCACCAGTGTGTTTTGTTACTAGGGGATCACTACGACGCTTTTTTATTGGGGGCAAACTGATGTGATTTGTTATTGGAGGAGCACCGGTGCACTTTGTTATTGGGGGAGCATCAGGGCGCTTTCTTATTGGGGATCACCACGAAGCATTTGATTTCTTAAAAAATAAAAAATAAAAATAAACAATATTTTAGTATTTTATATAACAACGATTATGAAAAGCATCAGGGTGCTATGTTTTGGAGCACTAGTGCACTTTTTTATTGGGGAGAGCACTGGTGTGCTTTGTTATTAGGGGTGCACCTATGTACTTTGTTATTGGGGGAGCACCGATGTGATTTGTTATTAGGGGAGCATCGATGTGATTTGTTATTAGGGGAGCATCGACAATATTTTAGTATTTTATATTAATGATGGTTATCAGTGCACTTTATTTGTTAGTCACTGGGGTATTATGGTTTGTAAGAGCACCGATGTGCATTTTCGACATAGGCACACCGACGCACATGGTCGACTTAGGCACATCGGTGCGTAAAGTTCAACGACACTAGTGCGATTTTTTCTATGCATGTATTTTTATTATAAGGTATGGCAGTGATACTGGAACATTGATGCACCGGTGCTTTATTTTTCATGTACACACCAATGTGTATATACCTTAAAGGGGCACCAAAAAAAAAACCTCTACAAAAACCTTCGACTACTCGCCTTCGCTATAAACAACTAAGGGATAAATTTTGGGGGGAGGTTCTATAAAAACCTATGCAAGAAGGTGTTCTCCTTGTAAATACAAGTGGAGCATGTTGATAAATCCCTCCAACTTCTAAGTGACAACCAATTATTCCTGAAACTTTCCAAATATTCTTCTGGTGCTTCTATAGTGGAATACTTGGGCCACACAGTCTATCAGATTGGGTGTGAGTGGATCTGAATAAAATTGAGGCTATGCAGAACTAGCCACCTCCTAGGACTCCAAAAATCTTACATGGCTTCTTAGGCCTTACGAGTTACTATAGGAATTTTATGAAGAATTATGTGTGATTTTGTAATATACCAAATAATACTTAGTAGTCGAGGGTAACATATTGGGTCACGCCTTTCCACTTTTGATTGTATATAAGGCTGGCCAATACTCGTTGTAAACATGTACTAGAATAATATATATATATATATATAATTTCCATTTGGGTCTTCTCTAAGTTGTTATCAGAGCCCATGGTATTTCTTAAACAACTTCGTAAAAAAAAATTATTGAACCCAATAAATTTTTTTTACCAACTCCACCTTCATCATTTCAAATAAGGAAAAGAAATTATTCATAATTCTCGAAGTTGATGAGGCAGACAAAGAATTCCAAGCAATCCTCCAAGGCTACTGACAATTTGAATGTCACATCACTTACCAAAGACTTCAACAGTGAGCTCAAAGGTTTAAAAGACTCAATAGATGTAATTTCCAACAAGCTTGGGGAAGAATACATTAAAGGAATGAAATATTCTATGGATGATATCTCCAACAAACTATGTAACCTTGATCCAAATATTATTAGTGGATTCCTCCTAAAATCCAAGAAAATGAATGATATTTCCTTGAGACTTGCATTAGTGGAACATGGTTTGAAAGATTGGAGCAAAAACTCTAGTAACCTTGAGACCATAATTAAAGAACTGGAAGGCATGAGAAAACGATTGAGTAGTATGAATTCATGTTCCACTTTTACACAGTCCAAACATTCATCTAACCTTGGTTCCCTTAAGGAATTTACACGCAAACAAAAAATTGATGTACCCAAATTTGACGGAGAGGATGATAGAGAGACCACTAGATGGATAAACATACTCAAGTGTTATTTTGAGTTGCATCAAATGTATGATGATGAAAAAAAAATTGCATTGTTGCACCTAGAAGGATCAACTTGCGATTGGTTCTTGTGCTGGCACTCAAAGACCTAATCAATAAACTGAGATACATTCAAACAATTTTTTTTCAAAAGGATTCAAAACATGAAAAAAAATGAAGTTTTCTCTAAACTCGCCTGATTAAAATAGTTGGGGTTGGTGGATGAATTTTTTAATGAGTTACATGTGTTAGCTACTCGCATGCATGAATTACCAAACGCATATCTCTTATGAGTTAACATATCAAGGTTGAAAGAAAATACAAGGAATGAACTAAAGCTGAGAGTTGTTGAAGAAAAACCAAAATTATATTCCCCCTAATAAAAATATCCCACCATATGACGTAAAGGATGAAAAAATTCGATGCTTGAGATTTCATGCTCCCAACTAAAGGCTAGGCCACAAGTGCAAGAACAAAAAATTATATCCATCCAACACAGATTCAAAAAATTCAAATGAAGAAACAGGAAATCCTAGAGGATTTGACCATCAAAACTCCACTCCAACACTCTCGTCTACTATGATGATTGGAATTTCGTAACCCCAAACTCTAAAGGTTTTGGGCTACATTAAAACACAAGAGTAATAGTGCTAATAGATAGTAGGAATTCTCATAATTTCATTGATACTAAATAGCAAAACAATTAAATATGTTTATCTATCCCTCTTTTGACCTTCAAGTCACAATTCCATGGAATCAAACTACCTCATGCACGAGGGAATGTCATAAGGTTAAATTGTCAATTAATGACTACTAGTTACAATCCCCCATGTATGCCATGAAAATAGGAGGAGTGGATGTGGTATTAGGAGTCCCATGGTTTTCCATGATTGGTATAGTAGGGTTAAATTTACAGAACCAATTCCTTAAGTTCTTTGAAAATGGGAGGAAATGCAAGTTTTATGGAATCAAAAGCCCAACCCCTCAAATAGTCTCTTCTAATAGTAGTGCTAGTGGGGAAAATCCCCCTATTACTATACCAGGGTCAAGATATAGGCAGAGCTATGATCTCCCTTAAAAGACAATCTTATCCCTAAATTACCCCAAACAATCTAAAATGGAAGAATAGAAAGAGATAGGAAAGTAGGTCAGAAATTGTACCTTTGGTCCAAACGCTCGATGTAAACCTCTTTCGCCTTTGTAGCTTCTCACGCTGTTGGTATCCTCTCAAATTGACCTGAAAGAACACTTAGGCAAACAACGCTACAAATATACTATCTCTACTCGTCCATATTAGGGTTATATATAAACCATTATGCATAAATCAAATGAAAAACATAAAGATATCATTTGGGACATGAAAAAGATTCTTTTATTCAAATCCAAAGATCAAAAGTTACAACCTTTGTAGGCCGATGCTCCGCGAACCTGGTCTGAGCTCCTCTTAATGGTGCTCCAATTTCATCATCCCAAAGTCTTCTCTCACAATCAACTGATCACTTTAGGGAAAGGGAAGGGATTGTATAGGAGAAAAGGCTAGAGAGAGAATGCTAAGGCAAAAACTCGGAAAGGGCTGCAAAAACTTGGGCAAGGAGAGGAACGGATTTTGGCAGAGTTTCCTTGTTCTAATTCTTAATGATGGAATGGTACCCCAAGACCTCCTTTTATATGACAAAAGTATATTTATTCGGTTTGGGGATGGGCTACAACGGGTGAATTGGTTAGGAAACCTCCAATAGCCCGTTAACTCCATTGAATTCCTTGCAAATTTTTATTTTTTGCAACTTTTGGAGGTAAACGCGGGTTGTTTAGTATGCAGCTAGTGTATGTATGCGGTTTTTCTAGTATGCATCTAGCATATGTACGTGGGCAGTAGCGCAGCAGGATGTGTACATGCTCCAAAAAATGGTTTTTTAAAGAGAGTTCCTTAGCAGTAATTTGGCAAATTGTGCAAGTAGAAAGGCCAATTCCATGTATGCATAAGTAGGGAATTTTAGGGATATAACAGATTCCCCCTAATGTGTGAGGTCAGAAGAGAAATTGATGGCCGAAATACATTACAATATCTTTACCAGTAGGAAGGCACTAAGTGGAGTGAGCCCGGGACCAGAGTTCGGAAGGTGCCATCTGCAAAACAACAATAATCTCTCTAAGGTAGGCATACCCATGCTCGTGATGAACTAATCATGGATGCCAATCAAATACACTACAGATCCATGTCATATAAATATATAAAGTGTAGTCACGAGCAATACACAACGGATCTACATCTCAAAATCATTTGAATATATACAAGTACAATATGCATCTTCAAGAAGCTAGTGACGCCTGCGGTTAGAGATGAGGAATTCATAGCTTGAGCAACAACTTCAAGATCTTAAAAATCAGGTAGGAGTACAATGGGAGTGTAAGACTCACTACCCTGAGGTATTTGACATTTCGTCGGGAAAAGACTGGAGGATCTCGATGATTAGGCAGAGAAATTCATTTGATTTTTGAATCCAAACTTGACTGGACTCATGGGATGGCTGACTCATGGAAGTCAAGAGAAAAAATGCAGAATGGTTGACTCTGGTTGGACAAAAATTCCCTTGGACAACAACACGAAAGATAATCAAACTCAGGCAGCGTAATATTGACATAAGTCTGTGATGCAGAAGACATCACAAACTCTCCATATGTTTGGAAGAATAACCAAATGGAGGAGGACATACCGCTATGTAGCGAGAAAAACTCCCTAAGGTCATACTAGATCCCAATGCTTGATGAGAAAACAAAAGGATGTGCTTTTTCCAAAGGCAACTGTCTTGCTCAAGGAAAGGAGACATGTGCAGCATAAGGACACTCGGGGAAAATTCCTCCATGGGTCGAGGTGTCAGATCGCAAAGGCAAAAAGTGTTGCAAGGCTTGCATATAAGGAATGATTTAAAGGTTCAGTTGAGAGCAACATGGAGCCGGCATTAGGCTAAAGAAGCAAAGATGAGACCCACAATGTGATTAAGCATGACACAACAAGACTCCTTCCATGTGAATTTTTACGAGCCCAGAGAAGGTAAGATTGGTGGTTTTTTCAAGCTTAGAGAGTCTAAAAAAAACTAAAAGAAGACTCCAGGGAGTTCCTTTCGCAATTAGTCTAGTTAGTTCGAAAAAGGGTTGAACTTGTACCGAAAAACGTCCCTTCAATACCATTTTAATGAGTGTGATTGAGACAAGATCACTCAACAATCTTTTCAATTTTAAGGAGTCTGAAAAGAGCTTAACTATGGACTCACAACCTTTTTCTAGGTTTAGTCTCCTTAGCCCGAAAAAGTATAAATATAATTGAGGAGAACTCTCCCAGTGAGACGAATCTCCCGAGGCATACATTTTTCTCGAATAATTTACTGGATGGAAAAAAAGGGTTAAACTCATGCCAAGTAGATGTTATTCTAGACCAATTTAATGAGTGTGAAGGAACAAGGTCACTAGACGATCTTTTCATATTTAGGGAGTCTAAAAAGAGCTTAACTATGGACTCCAAGGGGGTTCCTTTTTCATAAGTAATCTCTAAGGCCCAAAAAAGAGATAAACCAAAACCAAGGAGAATGTTCCTTTTTCAAAAAGTTAGTCCCTCGGGCCCGAAAAAGGGTTAAACTTACACATGAGAATACTCTTCTAGCGAACCGAAGTTCCTAGAGCATACCTTTATTCGTAAAAGTAGCCATCTGAACCGAAAAAGGGGTAAACTACCACCGGATAGATGTGCCTTCAAATTTGAGTTTGGCGAGTGTGAAGGGAAACAAGATCGCTCAACAATATTTTCAATTTTAGAGAGTCTGAAAAGGGCTTAAAGAAGACTCCGGGATGGCTACTTTTCTCAAGTAATCCAGACGATATCAAAAATAATAAATACAGTCTCGTTGGATGTTGCTTTAGAAATTTAAAGCGAGCTTGAAAGATAACAAACCATGCTCATTAGGGAGTCCCATGGGTAAGTCCAAGAATGATGATTAGCAAGAAGAATGAGGCTTCAATATGTAACCATGGTTGTACTAACAAGGACTCCCAAGCCTATAGTCAAAACTCACAGCATGGATGCCAAAATGCAGGAAAGGATCTACCTAGGGCATCCATGGTAGAGGTAGGCTCTACCACCTAATTACAACACTTCTAAAGCAACATAGAAGGTTCTATGTCGCAGTTTGGTGGGATCGATCCTATGGAAAAGCAGAAAAGACAACGATATGCAGAAAGCTGGGAGTGAAAACCTAACTTATATGGAAAAGTTGGAAAAAATGACTTTTACCATGGGACGATATAAATGTAACCCATCTCAAAAAATCACCAAACCGAAAGGACAAGTCCATCAGAATGACTGAAAGATAACTCAAGTAGCCACCAAGCCAGGAAAAGTGAAAAAGGGGACAAAATTAGGGAAAAAAGAGCCAAAAAGGTCTATAAATAGAGGTGGACAACTCATTTTTACCATTGCAAATTAGAAATTAATAAAAAGTCAAAAACCCATTTTATCAAAAACGCAAATTTCAAGAGTTACGATGGACGAAAAGCCCTCCCACTTGGACCAAGTAAGTATAAATCCCCCCCTCTTCCTTTTAAATTCATTTATTTTCATTTAATTTTTAGTTTGGGAGGCGCAAGCCCTTATAAAAGGGTCGCGTCTGTGTGTACACGAGTTGTCCAAGGTCATCCCGCGTATGTACTCGACTAGAGTAATAAACAACCCAAGTACATACGCAATTGTTCAAACTACAGCCCGTGTACACCTCCTTTTGTATTGAAAAAAAAAACACAAGTATTAAACCCTTTCCAATTTTTGTGTGTGACGAGATGTATGTACACTGGAGAGAGAGGGAACATGAGGAGCTAGACATCTTGGTCGAGGAGTACCCTGTGGCGGTTGCTATGCTAAAACAATGTGTCTTAAGGAAATTCTTCCAGTGTTCGTTCATGACGGCACAACCGAGGTTGCTTAATGCCTTGGTAGATAGAGTATTGGCATCTTGATGTAGAGGTGTTCATGCTAGAGGGTCAATCATTGAACCCAACCACATAGGACATTTACTTCTTGACCGACTTCTCTAGGAGAGGGGAATCGGTTAACTAGAGGACTTTTCCTCCAAGGTCATACAACATAGAAGATTACATGGCGATGCATTGTGAGGCTGGTACCGAGAAAGTAGGTTCTCAGGTGCCAATTTACAAGATTACCAGCCTCTCCCTGTGAGTTATTTTACTCATGATCGAGAGGATTACTAGATCTGCAGCACTCCATCAGGCCTCTCGTGCACAGATGCACTATGCAGTTTAGTGTTTAGAGGCGACGATCTTTGACTGGAGTAATACCATGATAGTATGCATGAAGATTCATCTCACAGAGTGTCGTAGGCGTACCAACAAGAACTTTGGGTTTGGTACCATTTTATGCTCCTTTTTCTTCAAGAGGGTGCCTAGTCTTATTCTGACAGAGACAGTATGGGGGCATATTGCCTCCTCCCCAGCATTGTGCAGGTGGGCGACCTTACTGCCTAAATAGGGTGGAGGAAGGACCCAAGAAGCCTTCGACTGGTGGGAATGTCAGATCCTAGTCATAGAGGAATATCTCTATGCAGGGATTAGCTTCCTTACATATCCTGACATGCCCGTGCCCCTGGAGAGGAGCGCAATGAGCTAGGTAATATATATTTTTAAAGTTATTAAATTTTTTAATTTTTATATATATCATTTTTATGTGTGTGACAGAGTATTAACTTAAAATTATGTTATATACAAATGTGGGACCAGTTCGACTGGAAGACTTCACCAGGACCATGCGTCGTCCTCGACCAAAGGCAGGACCGACAGCAGTAGGAGGACCAACAACTGCAGGAGGACCCCTAGCCGTAGAGGCTGATAGAGTCCTACGACAAGTAGAGAGGAACCTCATTGCTCTCACTCGTGCAGTTCCTATGGCCGAGATCGAGGATCTTCCCCTGGCCATGTAGCCACATGTAGTAGGGGTGCCTCGGACTTGGGTCCATTTATTCCAGTGTATTGCAAACGCCATTGTCCACTATAGCAGGGCCAATAGGCCTAGACCTCAGATAGTGTCAGACTACTTATGTGCCGAGGGCACTTTTTGTACTATGTATTTTGAGGGCTTAAGCCCAACGATGTATACTGACTATTTTTTAGTCTTTCACTCCCACTTTGTACTTAGGACGTACTTAGGACACCATTTTTGGACACACACACACACACACATATATATATACACATTTATTGTTTTATGGATGCCATTTTTTACAAATGTATTTACATGTGTATGTGTGTGTTTTTACTTTTACATGTGAGCAATATGCCAATCTAAAACTTAATTAGCTAGAGTATAAGTTAATTAATTAAATCACCTAGGAACATGAATATAAGTAATATAATCAAAATATTGTTCTAAGACACGTACCCCAAGGAATCGTCGGTGAAGAGTGGGATCATAAACGCGGTAAACCCCATTTCACTGGGACACAACCAGTTGAGCATCTAAGTAAACCCAGAGGTGAGAAATGCCATGTGACAAAGCATCACGTAGAAACTCTATCACTGCACTGTACTCAACAACATTATTGGTTGTGTCACCCAGACAAATACCTCTGGAAGATAGCAACTGACCTCTAGGTGTGAAAATCATCCAAGTTGCGGAAGCAAGCCTCCGAGTGTGTCGGCTAGCATCGTACATGAACCCAAAGTAAACCTATGATTCACTTGACATATTCCAAAGTGGAAAAGAGAACATAAATAACTACACGTCCATAAAACGAAAAAGACAAAAAAGTATAAAAGACTATACATATATACAAGAAGCCACACCCAGGTGATTGGACTAAGTGTAGTACTTCTTAAGGTAGAGCCCATTTCTAAGTTTCGCTAAGGCATTCCACTCGAAATAAACCAGACGGTAAGCACCCTTTTCTAAGACTTGTTTCACAATGAAAGGTCCAAACTACATGCGTTTGAAATTGCCTGCCCCTAGGGAATCTTTGTCTTGATCATATACTAGGACAAGATCGCCTTCAAAGAAAATCCAAGGGCAGATGGACCGATCATATTTAGAACTTGACTTGTTGTTTATGAGCCTCGTTAGATGAGGATGCATCCCGACATTACTCATCGAGCTGCTCGAGATATAGTAGACGTTATTCAAGCGGTGAAGTGTCGGGTAGTAGTTTCGCTGCCAACTTCATAGAAGGGATTTGACACTCAATGGGTAAGACTTCTTCCAGCCCGTAGATGAGTTGAAAAGGTGAAAAAACGGTAGCAGTCTTAACACAAGTTTGATAAGCCCAAAGTGTTGAATATAACATCAAATGGAAATTTGACTTGGCTGAATTGATCGTTCGTTGAAGAATAGTCTTGAGAGACTTATTCACGGCTTCAACCTGACCATTCACTTGTGGGTAATATGGAGATGAATGCTCATGTTTAAACCCAAGAATTGATGTTAATTCAGTAATCATTTTATTCTGAAAGTGACTTCCATGGTCAGTGACAATCTCTTTCAGGATACCAAATCTAGCTACTATCTGATTGAAAATGAAAAGGGCGACAGTTTCCCCGTCATTGTTAATTGTCGGCATAGCTTCAACCCACTTAGTGAAGTAGATATACTACTACAATGATATAGTGATCCCCCCTGGCAGAAGTTGGGTGACATGTAGTGAAATCAATCCCCCACTTGGTGAAAGGACCGACAACAATGACCGGAAACATAGGATCAGGGTGTGCCCGCATCTTCTGACAGAAGATCTAGTGCAGGTGACACTTCTTGACTGCCTCAACACAATCTTTGATTAGCGAGGGCCAAAAGTATCCTACGCGTATAATATTTTGGTTTGTTTCCAACCCAGACAAATGATCGCCACATGCTCATGTCTGACAGTCATTCAAAACAAGATCTGCTTCATCATGAGTTAGACATCGTCGAAGAATGCATTCCACACCTCGATGATACAAAGTGTTATCAAGGATGAGATAATTCCACGCTTGGTGTCGTATTCGTTGACACTCATCGCAAGAAGCAGAAGTAGGGCACTTCAAAGTTTGAAGATATACAAGTATATCTCCATACCATGGGTCTGAAGATGCAATGAGAAAAATATCTTTGTTGATAGGTGACTCTTCGTGCATAATATCACCAGACTCGACCAATAGTTTCGAAATTAGTTCGGCAAAGACCAATGACTTTTTATATTTTGCAGAGACAAAATCCAAGCCAAACTCCTGTAGGATAACTATCCATCTACTGATATTTCTGCCAATGACCCGTCGCGTTAACACATATTGAAAGGGGTTGACGACGGAAATGACGGTGGTCTTGCGAAGTAATATATAGTGATGAAACCGTTGGACGTCATGAACAGACGCCAAAGCAAGTTTCTCAACATGAGAGTAGTTGAGCTTTGGTCCAACTAGGCCTCGACTAAGATAATAGATAACATGCTCCTCGAGCATGTCATCCTCCTAGACCAAGACCATATCGATGGTCGATTCTGCAACAGCAAAATACAATAAGAAATCTATGTTATAATAAAGAGGTCTGAGTAGAAGGGGCAGACGTCAGGAATTCCAACGCTTCAAAAGAGTTTTGAGTTTCTTCATCCCAACAGAATGGGGCCCCTTTTTTTAAAAGATGCATGAACCCTTTAGTGATCTTGGCATAATTAGCGACAAAATGCCAAAGAAAATTTGCTTTCCCCTGGAGACTCTGAAGCTGAGGGATGGTGTGCGGGGGAGGCAATTGAACTATTGCCTCAACCTTTAGACGATCGACCATGATCCCCTTTGTTGACACGATGAAACCCAATAAGCGTCATGATGTAACGCAAAAACTGCACTTGTTCGGATTCAAGCGAATTTTCGATAGTAGCGACACCTCTCAAATATGATTCATAAATGAGTGGGATGATCGGATATCTTGCAAGAACGTGATGCCAGATCATCTGAGTATGCTTCGAGTATTTGTTTGAGGTCGTGAAAATCAAACGACATGGCCTGCTGAAAAGTAGCTCTAGCATTCTTCAAGCCAAAAGGCATCTTCCGATACGCGAATGTACCCCAAGGACAAATAAAAGCAGTCTTATGTTGGTTCTTGAGTTTGATTTGAATTTGATTATACCCCGAAAAACTGTCCATGAAAGAAAATACTTTGCATCCCACACATTCATCGATGATCTGGTCAATAAACGGGGTGGGAAAATTGTCTTTTGGGCAAGCTTTGTTCAAATCATGGAAGTCCATACATACGCGAATGGTGCCTTGCTTCTTGTTGACTGGAACAGGGTTCGATACCCATTCCGTCAATTTCACAGGGTAGATGGAACCAACTTTGAGGAGTTTCTCTACTTTAGCCTTTATCACCGACGCTTTTCGAGGATTGACCGGGCGAAGCTTCTGTCGGACCGGTTTGACATCAGGATAATTCATGATTTCGAGTTCAACAATTCATGGATTGATGTCAGGAATTTCCTCGTAAGACCCGGAAAAAACATCACAGAACTCTTTAAACAACTCGGTGTAAATCTGAATCTCTTCAGGAGAGCAATCTGCTCCAATGAAGACATTCTCCATGATGTCGAGGGTTTTGGAGATACTGATAGGAATTGTTTCAGCAACACTTTCCATATTTCCCTCGGCATAGACTCTATACGTGGCCAGAGGGTTAATGGGACAAGTGACATCTTCATTCATGGTCAAAATGAACTCTCCTGCCTCTATTTTCTTGAGCTCGAGTAGAAAGTAAGATCTATGGTGTAGAACATCCCAAGGTCTGTCAGGACTAGTCATTGCCTCCAAGATTGACTCATCAGAGGGCAAGACTAAATCTAAAGGTCTTGAGGGGCGAGAGAGTCTTGAGCCCAAATAGGCTCAAGAGCATGATCTAGCTCATGTGGGGGAGCCAGATCAAGGTTTCCTTAGGTTTGCTGGACAATGTTGTACACAACCTAGACAGGGGATAAGGGCATGGCCATGCCAAGATGCCCTACCCCTTCCATCGAAGTTGATGGGGAAGGTAAAGTTCACAGGTCTTCAAAATAACTCGTTTTAAAGGACGACACCTGAACAAGTGCAGCCTTCAACTGGTCGAGAACAACTGAAACAAACCTAATGTCATTGGAAGGTGGCGGATAGTCAAAAGTTCCCATCAAAGACGAAAACAATCCAACCCCTAAGTTGACCATGCCCGGTTGTGGGTTATCAATCATTGGGACCGTGGATGCCCCCGATGAAGGTTTGGAATGAGAGAAGGATAATAGGTTGACGGTTATAATCCGACCCTCATGTGAGAAATATAGGACCCAAAAAATGGTGGCTACAACCGCGTTCATTGCATAAGTCCAACTCCACCCTAACAAGATATTATAGTCGATAGGCGCATCGACTACTTCAACTTTGACACACACAGTTTTACCCTCCAACTACACGGGGAAAGAGGGAATAATGCCATGTGGTCTGAACGATCGACCATCAAATGTTGTAAGCAACATGGGCGACAGAGCCAACTCAGGCTGGTCAATGGCCTTCCAACATGCCAACGACATTACGCAGGTCGAGGCACCCTCATCAACCATCGTATGGAAAATGTTATGTGTCAACAATTTCATGGTGTATGCCACTACTATATGAAAAGCGACATGGTGAGGAAGGTGAGGTTTATAGTCGGTTGGATCGAAAATGATCATTCTTGAGTTACTAGGCTCAGCTGCTCCTAAGGCCAAAAACAGATATTTTCTCTGTGATGGGAAACTCTAAAGAACTTCCAGAGCAAACATCGCACAAGGATTTTGTGCCAGATCCTCCACGACAGAGTAATTCTGAGTAGCCCTTGTGTTTGGGTTATGGGAAGCCTTTTTGAACGCACCTTTAGGGATGCGACTCAACGTTTCTCCCACTGTCTTCTCAATTTGCAGAGGATTCAATGGGTTGGAGGCCTCTTTTCCCTTATCAACAGATTCTGACGCCCCGTAGTCACGATCCCTGGTTAATAAATGAGCGTCAACTTTTAACATATAAATGTTTGTGGTCGAGTTATTAGCATTAGGCGCGGGAGGTCCCTGACTATCCCCAGGCGCACTTGTGGATGTGGAAGCTTGAGCCATATTTTTCCCTTGTGGAAAAAGGATTTTCAACAAAGCAGGTTGTTGTTGTGCCAGTAGCTTCTAGGATTCTGCAAGCCGAGGGCATAGGTGAGTCAAGTGATCGTCCGTGCAAAGCTTACACAAAAATTTCACCTTCCTCTTCTTATTTTTTCCCTTGTCGGCATTGTTAGCATCCTTTTTATCCCCTTTACACTTCTTGTTTTTTTGTTTCTTCTTTCCCTCGCTCTTCTGGTTGGCCTTGGGAGTTGTTGATCGCACACTGTGTACATGTGACGTCTGGGTTGCAGGGGCAGCCGAACTGGGACTCTGGATAGCCACAATCTGTTGAATCGGTAATTGTTGTAATTGATTAGACAACGGATCTATGGACTTGCTTTGTATTGATCCCACTATGCCATCAATGTGGGGCCCAGAATTTTATGAACTTATTGAGAGTTGATCGTGGCACATCGGGTACGATCTCATAAAGCATGCCATACTGAGAGTAAAACAGTTCTAGCTGATGGGATCTCATAATAGACTATTCTTCAGAAAACACCTCGGACGTTGCTACGTCTTTGGAGATGCAAGGAACCAAATACTTCAAGAACCACTCAAGAAAAAACACAGGAGGGACCTTGACCTTAATCAATCTCTTTCGCTGTTGTCATTCACGTATATGATCCAAGATATGGTCAACCTTAGTCTTCTCGAAGTTGGCCAGCAAATCGGCGTTGGCATCGTATCTCACTAGCAACTGGAAATGGTTCAGGAAAACCATATCCAAGTCATTAAAGTAAGAGTACTTCGAGTTTTCAATCTCGATATACCATTTCGTTGTACCCCCTATAAGAGTGCATTGAAAATGGTGCAATTGAACGAAGTCGTCCTTCAACAAGTTCGATGAGCACCACAAGTGAAAATTAGTCACGTGATCATCCAAATCTTCACCAGGCTTACCCTCAAATTTTGGAATATCGGAAGGCAACTTAGTCGGCATGGGGGGTCAATGCAGATCGTGACAGATCGGGTCATTTAACAATCTCGACAAGTCTGGAAAATGCAGGGTTTCTAGAAAGGGTAGTTTTGGTTGCAGAGTATTTACATGAAAAGAGGGACCTGGATTTTGACTGGCACTAGGTTTCTAGGAAAAGTTGGACTGATGGCCAGTGTTTTGGTAGAAACTGTGGCCTTGACCAACAAAAGGAAATTGTGTTTGTTGTTGCATCATCGACTGACTTCTGAAGTTAGAAGGCATAGCTTGCAGATGGATTGCTCCCTATGCATTTTTCCAAGGACCTTGGTTGGGGATGCCCCCATCCAACCCTCCTGGCATAGGTACTAAACCTTTCCCGGGGTTCCATTGAGCATGGAAGGGGTTTCCCTTGACTGACATCCCTTGTGAAGGAAATGAGCCCTGCCAAGGATTCAAAAGTCCTTGTATGGAGTATACTCCTGTCATCGCTCCCTGCGAAGGAATGACACCTTGCACATGGTTTTGTTGACCAAAGCTGGGGTTGCCACCAGTCGAGAAAGCAGAAAAAGAAAAAGAGTTATTTCCAAACGCACCAAACAAAGAGAACGTCATAGATCCCTCTGGCATCGTGTAGGATGAAGGTCTAAAACTACCTCCAATAAACAAACTATAGTTAGCGTTAGGCTCGATCGACTGCTGAAATGTGCCACCGATCGAAGGGGACGGAGGAGGTATATGACCCCCACCATAAGGAATAACATTAAATGGGGCGGTGGTGCCCATGACGGATCCTTGCAAGGGAGCGTTGGAGCTCCCTACCCCCAAACCCATGCTCTGTAAAGTAGAGTAAGTAAGAACTGAGTTAGAGTCAAAGTCGGGCATTCCATATGTGAAGGGAGTGCATGTCGTGTTCTGAACGAAAGGAACAGTAGTTGAAGTCATCAAAGGAATCGAACCATTTCCCGAATTCGTGGGTGTCGGGATAGTTGTGGTCCTAACAAGCGAAGGTGGGGGAGGAGGTAGAATGCCCCCTCCAACGGTAGTTGTAATGGGAGTACGAGGACTCCTAGATGAAGTAGCATCATTTTCTTCCATCAACGCTCGTTGAATAAACTGGCGTTCAGGAGAAGTCACCTCGGGGGGAACTACTTGAATAAAAAGTGGTGTCAATAAGTCAGTGATCGGAGGATTTTTTGGCCTGAAACCTTCAGTCTCGAGGTCACAAATGATGGATTTATCAGGTGCCGGAAGGTCTTCTCTCGGAGCTAGCTTGGGTACAATTTCCTGCGGCTCGGTCACTTTGAATGATCCTTCTTGATCTAGTCTTCGCCTCAACGGTGGCAGAGGTGGCTCCAAAATAACCGATGACAGACCCTGAATCCTTTGTGACTAGCGGAGTTATTGATCTTCCACTTTGTGAAATTATCAACTGACACAGTAAGGTTTGACTAGCGTGAAACACAGATCACACACTAAAAGTTCCTAAAGATAAATCAAGCAAACAACTAACTAGTGGGAAGGATAGTTATGCCAATTGACACTAGAGAAACTAACTGGTGTTAGTGAAACTCGAACACGAAAGCACGCTACGGGTATACTCTGTGAAGCATGATTCAACGTCCGCCCTAGGTATCGCGGTATACCCCCGCAGTCACCTGTGTAAGTCAGTAAAAATAGGCAACTAAGTTTCCAGCTCGCAGTCAGTCACCAGGCGGGTACAGTCGAGAGTCGGGTTGATCTTAATGAGAAGGATAACAAATCTGAAGCCCTTCAAGGGTGTCGAAATCAAATGGTCTAGAGACAACTGAGGATCTCGAATGGATTCGAGGTTCACGAGGCTCTGTAGGAAAATTCGATCAATATTGTTCCCAAGAAAGACCCTCAATATACAATCCCCACTACACTTGGTCCGACTTTGGAGGGGTTATCTTCTCTACCTTTCTTTGCGCAACCTCGTGTTTATTCCCTATGTTAGAGGGGGGTTCCAACTAACTCTTATGATGTTGGAATTTAGACACTCCCTATCTCAGACTCCAATGTTTGGTTTAAATGGCCTTGAAGAGTTTCCTCTTCACACCTATTTCAAGGCCCTAAAATCCTAAACTAGTCAGTGAACCCTACAAACAGAAAGTCTAATATATTTTAAGTTAAGCGTTAATTTTATGGGCTTGATTTACACAAAGGATGTGATCGTGCAACTAGTTGTGTTTGGAAGAGACGAAAAAACGAAGAAAACTTTGAGAGCATTTATATGAAAAAAGAAAAAAAGATACTTCGAATTTAAAGCAAAAGATTGTAAAACCTTTGTGAATATCAACTTTTCAAATTAATGTTTCAAGATCTTATAGCTAAAAGTTTCCTAAGAAAGAAAGTGCTTTCATTTCACGATGCCAAACTATTTATATTCTTAGGAAAGCAAGAAAGAACTTTGAAATTGAAACTCTTTTCTTTTGCAAACAAACAACCTACACTACATTACCAAACCAAATGTAAAAATTATTTTTGATTTTTTTTTTAAATTCTTTAAAAAGAAAAACCAAAGTAAAAATTATTTTTTTTTCAAATCATGAAACAGGAAAAAGAGAAAGTAGAAACCAAGATTAACAGAGACCCTAGGCCAACTGCGTAAACACGGGGATTCAAAAAGAAACCAAGGGAGGATCTAAAACTTGAAAGTTCACTCTAAACATCTAGGGAAAGCAAAAGAAAATCAAGAAACAAGTCGAAAACGAATCTTTAACCCAAGCTAAGACCAATAAAAAAGACTCTATAAAGTCTAAGAAATCCCTGAGAAGCCAAAATCTTTTGTCGGGAAAGAGAAAAAATCCTTCTTCTTTTTTAAACACCTTCTAGACACAGAGACGCAGGTTGTTGCACCAGCATCCTGTGTATGTACGCGAGATGTCTACTGTGTAGAATGTGTATGTATGTGGGTTGAGCCGAAGCAGAGCGCGTACACCTCTAAGATTTTTCAAAAAGAAAAACACTAGGTAGACTGACTGGGCAGGGAAAGTTGGTAGGCACCTTGCAGATGACCAGAGGCCCTTAAAAGACTCAGTAAACTTGATAAAAACTCAAAAGGAAATAAAGAATCCAATTAAAACCAAAAACACCTCCCACTAAGACCCTAGAAAGATTCCCCAGTGGAGTCGTCAATTCTACTAGCAGGGAAAACCCCCCTATTACTATACCAAGTTCAAGATATAGAGAGAGATATGATATCCCTTAAAAGACAATATAATCCCTAAACTACCCTAAACAATCTAAAATGGAAGAATAGAAAGAGATGGGAAAGTAGGTCAGAAGTTGTACCTTTGGTCCAAATGCTCGATGTAAACCTCCTTTGCCTTTGTAGCTTCCCAAGCTATTGGTATCCTCCCAAAGCTGACCTGCAATAACACTTAGGCAAAAAACGCTAAAAATATACAATCTCTACTTGTCCATATTAGGGTTAGATATGAACCATTATGCATAAATCAAATGAAAAACATAAAGATATCATTTGGGACAGGAAAAAAGATTATTTTATTCAAATCCAAATATCGAAAGTTATAACCTTTGTAGGCCAACGCTCCGCGAACCTGGTCTGGGCTCCTCTTAATGGTGCTCCAAGTGCATCATCCCAAAGTCTTCTCTCACAATCAACTAATCACTTTAAGGCAAGGGAAGGGATTTTATAGGAGAAAAGGCTAGAGAGAGAATGTTGAGGCAAAAAGTCAGAAAGGGATGCAAAACTTGGGCAATGAGAGGAAGAGATTTTGGCATAGTTTCTTTGTTATAATGCTTAATGATGGAAGGGTACACCAAGACCTCCTTTTATATGAAAAAGGGATAGTTATTTGGTTTGGGGACAGGCTACAATGGGTGAATTGGTTAGAAAACCTCCAATAGCCCGTTAACTCCAGCGAATTCCTTGCAACTTTTTATTTTTTGCAAATTTTGGAGGTAAACGCGGGTTGTTTAGTATGCAATTAGCATATGTACGTGGGTTGTCTAGTATGCAGTTAGCATATGTACGTGGGCAGTAGTGCAGCAAGATGCGTAAATGTTCCAAAAAATGGTTTTTTAAAGAGAGTTCCTCAGCAGTAATTTGGCAAATTGTGCAAGTAGAAAGGCCAATTCCATGTATGCATAAGTAGGGAATTTTAGGGCTATAACAAGTAGAGATAGAATTTTTAAGGAAGGATCCCAAGCTTACTTTTTCCATTTTTATTCAATGGATGTGTCTTCGATTGAAATTGATGTTCCTAAATGTCTCGATGAGATTCTTGGAAAACATAGTACCATTTTTCACCGCTACAAAAGAGTATTCAAATCCCTGAAGTAAGACACTCGCTATATATATATAATTGAGACAGGGTAGCGTAAATTAAGCCAAGTTATCGTAAAGTTTCACCAACCTTAGAACAAGTGTGTGCCAAGCTACGCAACAAGTTATTTCATCTTGTACAAAGTTGCGCAACAAATTTATTTGACCTTGTGCATGATCGTAATTTTACGTAAGGTTGTCATTAATAAATATGGTTATACCATTAGCATGAATTTTGTTTTCTTTTAAAAATTTCTCGATTTCTAAWTTATTTTTATCTTAGTATTACAGAGTTACATTATATGTATTAATATGAAATATTCATATGTAAACAAGTGCCACTGCAGTGGCTATGTCCCTGTCGTTGATGAGAAAATGAATATAAAATAAAATTAAAATAATATATTTATGTATGTCAGCTTGGCTTCAACTTGGTTGTTAAGATTATGAGATGAAGGTTATTATTTCAGTTAGATGCAGACTTATTCAATGGCCCATAAGACATGACACTACAAGGCATGACACTGCAATAACCAATATTGTTGGTAGTAATGGAGAAAGATTGATTTTACTGTTAGTCTATAAAACTTGGTTCAAAACAATAGTGACAAATAATTTCTCCAACTGCTATTAGCAAAAACTAAATAATGAAGAAAGAAAATGCTTCATCATTTTGTCAAATAGGTCGATTGAAAACTTAGCATAAATCTAACACAATAGAACCAACGAACTAGCAACTGAAAAAAACAAACAAAAAAGAACAACGACAATAAAGAGATTCAAACCAGAAAAAGAAATCCATATATAGCATACCATACCAAAAGAATAAAAACCCTTTGCAAAACCAATAGGTTCAGATGCTAAACATTCATAAATTCCTATTGTAGTTAATTAAAACTAGTGGGTGAAATTGGATTGCCTAGATGACATACCTTGCTAGTGATCTTTGAAATTCTCGGAGATGGTCAAACTATAGGAGATTAAATGACTGTAAGATAAATAAATAATGTAATAGAAACTTGTGAATCTATGAGATATATGATATTCCAAAAAAGAGAAAATAGTTCACAACGTGTATGTGTACAGATTTCGATATTGGGGATGTTATTTATTAAAAAAAAAGACGGTCCACTGAAATTGTGATAGTGGAAAACTCTTTCCACCAATGGTTTCTAGTTCATACATATGGGGGAAATCATTTGCGATTATTATTAGAGCATAGTCAAAACAGAACGGATCTCCCCACTATTGCTTTCACGAATGCTTTCTACATCGTACATAAATAATATGTGATTATTATTATAGTGAAAAGGTAATCAAGTTATAAGATTTGAAGAATCAAAACTATAAACTCAATAATCAAACGTACAAACTCAAAAGTGAGCTTAATCTTACCGGACTTAAAATCTTACTACGTGAAGTTTTCTCAATATTAAAAATAATAAATCACATGCAATAACAATAATGACTAAAAAGAAGAAACATAAATATAACAAAGAACTTCATAGAACTTGGAAAAGATGGAAAATTATAATCTTATAGGACGTTAAGTTTTATAATAATACCATAAAATAACAATTATAAAAATACACGCACAATCAATTGAACTTACTGAACCACTAATACATATTGAGGAAATACAATGGATGCATTAAGTTACTCAATTGAATGGTTGCAATTAATCTGAGGTGGAAATAACACAAACTCTTGGGAAAATCACCCACCAACTCAGACGAACGCAGGCCATTTGTGAGATGTTAGTCAGGTCTATCTGACATCTCTCTGCATGCATTTCAGTTGTTCTGGTTGAAAAAATATACCTTATTATGTGAAGAATTATACCTTGTTACGTGTATGCCGCCAACCGTATACCTTCGCATGTGTATGTCACCAATTGAGCTCTTCCTTAGTTGTTTTAGTAGCAAGTCTTCCTTACACAACTTCAACAGGATTCAGTAGTATCATA
>JASDQU010435416.1:26329-37712 GCA_032191745.1 Picea mariana | reverse complement strand
TACTTACAATCGTAGATGCGAATGTGACAGCTTTGTCAAGTCCCCTTTCTCTAACCCTTTCTCGAAAGATCCATGACCTGGATGATAGGAGCTTCACTGATCACTCTCCTTTGGCTGACTGTGTGTTTCCTATGAGATCATAGGTTTCATGCTAGCAATTCTTCCCCCTTTTCACCATCATAGAGCCTACTTATAGAGGCCAAGAGAGGCTTAACCTCTTGAGGTATCTTTAGGGTAGGTTGAGGAATTCCCTCCTTAGATTAGGGATCTTCTAATTAAACCAAGAATTCGCATGCAACTGCCTTCTAAACTTGAAAGATCCTCCCAGTATTCTCCTCAACGGGCCAACCACTGCCCAGATTAGACAACGCTCTCTCAAAAGGGGCATCATGGCATTATAACGCTCCCTAGGAGGCTCAAGGGGAGCGCCAACTCTCTAAGGATGAGTAGAAATCATTCAGAGGGGTGGTTTGTCGTTATAACACTCCCTAGTAGATTGTGGGGGAGCACCAGTGCTCCTAAGGCTGATGTAGGGGAGCACCCTCCCTTAAAACCCTAGTTCAAGAGCTCCTTTCAGATGGAAAAAGATTCTTGACTTTAGTAGATCATTCTCCTTCCTCCAATTCAAGTGTCTAAAGTATTCTAAGTGTCTTATTGGTGTCTTCATCATGGTGGTATGCTTTGTTTGATGTTTGTGACACTTGTGAACAACATGTGACACTTGTGATAGTTGCGAGGAACGTGCGACACTTATGACAATTGAGAGGAACATGCAACACTTGTTAAATCAAGTAATATTGAGGTGTAACAGATTTCCCCCCAAAGTATGAAGTTAGAAGATGAGAACTGATAACTGAAATGCTTTGTAGACTTTCAAGCAAGGGTATAGACTAAGAGAACCTGACGGAAGCTGCACACAAACATCCAATAAATATCATGACATGTTTCAAAAACCAAGGCATGCATACTTATGCTTGGGTGATCAAGGCTTGTAAGATATGGCCTCCATATAGTACACTGCGTATCCATAATTGTATTGATAAAAAGGTATAGCCACCGAGGATACAATGTGGATCTATACTCTGATGACCTGAACTGATCGTAGCCATGAAAAATACACAGTGAATCTATGAGATGACAAGACATAGCCACGACAAATACAAAGTAGATCTATGTAATAGTGTATGCATCAATTTTCCAAGAGAAACTCCTTTGCAACCTGGGCAAAGCATATATCAAAGTGATCACTCAACCCAGGGTCTTCTTACCAATCCCAATGTGGTATGATTCTAACCATGTGAATAGATGTCCTGATGTCGAACATGGCAGAAACCACTTGATTACCGGTCAATGGTACAAAACGTTAACAAGTGCGAGGGAGATCATGATTAATGTCAATGATTCCCAAGGTACCCTAGTACATTCCAACGAATGTGAATGGATGAGCTGGAGTTGAACATCCGTGGAATCATCTGATCATAGGTCAATGATGTAAACCTACTAACGAATGTGAGGAGGCCTGCCATTGAGGCATGCAAGTCCCAAAGTACTAATTGGTTTCTAATCCTAATTCCCAAATGATGTTTTGAAGTCAACAGGAATAGGCTCATCGAAGGAGGGCCTTGATGTATCCCCCATCAACGACATGAAACGGACATAGAGATGCAATTGGTAGGTCAAATAGACATGGACTGACATGGGTTTTGAGGTAAGATATTTGGGATGGCTGACTCTAGAGGTAGATACTTCCCTTGAACACTGAGGCACAACAACAAAACATGACATGGACCAAAACTTGATGATGCAGTGGATGCCGGGACTTACGTTAGGTGACCCAGAGGAGTGAAAGAAACTCAAAAGATTGGCTCAGTGTAGAGGTTCAGTGGGTTATAATGCATGAAAATGAAAAAGTGTCGTGTTCAAGGGAAACTCTAAGAATTACTCGGTAATGTTCTCAAGAGACTGCTTGGCTTGCTTCTTTCAAATTTTCCCCCATCCAGATAGACGAGTACCTCTTTTTGATTTAATGAGCTTGAGGAGGATAACACATGCTCATTATAACTCACCTTCGGTAAGTTCCTCTTCCTTTGTTTAACGAACTGGAAGAAGTAAGGGTTTGATCCCGTATGGGCCTGTCAATGTGTGTTTTAGTGAGTCCAAAGACAGAAAACTCAAAGGTTTTTCAGGATTATAGAGTTTGGAAAAACACTTAAAAGAGAACTCTCTCAGTTCCTTTTTCGTATAGTAGTTCAATGAGACCAAAAAAGAGATAAAATATCGCTTGAAAGATGCCTTTTCAAACCTTTTAATGAGTGTGAAAGGAAGCAAGGTCACTCGACAATCTTTTCATATTTAGAGAGTCTAAAAAGAGTTTAAAGATGACTCTAGGGGGGGTCATTTTTTGTGTGTCCATGCGGGTCCGAAAAAGAGATAAAAGTTTACCCAGTGCGTTCTCATATTTTTGAACTTGAGAACGAACCAAGACTATTCTCATGAGTGTGACAAGGTAAGTAATCGATCAGAACTGTCAGGAAACTTGCGATGTCAAAACTACAATCCAGAGGTTTAGTGAAGCCATTATACTATTAGAGAAACCCATAAATGACTATACCTTATAAAAAATGGAAATTTATAAATAGCAATACAATGAAAATCCCATTTACCATTTCATTTTGCATAAGGAGTTGTAGCAGTGGAGATTCTCATTTTGGAGGTGGATATTGTTTCATTTGATACCAAAGTTACGGTTGACTGTTTCTCTTGTCGTTTGGACCAGGTAGATCTTCATCCTCCCTTCTTTAAAACACATGGTTTAATATTCATTTTCATAGTAGCATTTTATTTAAAAGATGAAGCCCTAAGTTGCCCCAAAAAGATCAAATCAGCCTCTTTGAAAAGTGATGTGAATAAGACATTCTTTGTGCAAAAACATTTTATAAAGTGATGACCATCATGCCAATGCCTTAATACCTAAGTTGATGGGTCATTTTTTGTCAAAGAGCTCATTAGAAATTCCCACATATGCCCACGCAGCCATAATAGAAATCATTTTCATTTTAAAAACGTTTTATTGTTGTATGATGGATATTGGATGTAAAAGAGAGGGTGTGATGATTATAAAAGAGGGCATGGTCTTTTTAAAGAATGTGGACATTAGGTTTCACATTTTTAAATTGCTTTCAAAAATTGCCAAAATTGCCAAAACATTGAAATAATGAAATTCTTTATTTTTTGTTTTGTAGGTGATTTCGGCGACCATGATCGAGTGGAAAGAACGAGAACATGAGATTGATGACTTGGATGCCTTACAGAGTCCTCGTACATGGGCCGCATTGAGAGCTTATGGCTTGCTAAAATTCTTCAAATTACAAAAAATGAAGAAGGAGATTTTGTTGCTTGAGCACATGATCGGTTTATGGGATGTTGCGGAGCAAGGATTCCGGGTTGGCACACAGCTTCTAACCATCAAGTTGGAATATGTGTATTTCTTGACTGACCTATCGAAAAGAGGGGTTCCCATATCTTTTTCCAGGGAGAGGGTGCTACCTAAGCAAGTGGGCGTGTATCTGGCACGTCACTGTGTCCCAGGAGAAAGACTGGTAGGGGGTAGAATCCATATCAAGGATATTCAAGAGTTACCCCTACGGTTCATTTTTTTTTCCATCACGAGAATGATGGGTAGTAATAGCGCACATCTGGCATCAATATCACAGGTGGTTTATGGGGTACAGTGTTTGGAACTGACACTGTTCAATTGGAGTGCAGGGTTCCTTCGGAATGTGAAGGAACAGGTTTCACGATGTAGGATGGGACATAAACAGTTCGGATACAACTCTTTTCTAGTCTTGTTTTTCATAGAGCGCATCCCCCAGATGTAGCCTCAAATAGCATTGGCAGTTTGACTAGTAGACGAACCATAGATGGAGAGGTGGACTAGTCTATCTATGAGGCTAGTAGCGGAGTCAGAGTTCCGTTTTACTGGCGATTTCTTCGCTTGGCTGAGACGACAATGTCTCTAGATAGAATACTTCTCATATGTTGAGGTGGAATTCCGTAGGAGCATGGATTTGATTCTACCTATGAGGGAAGATTGGGATGCGTCAGGTAAGAGACTGAGCAACACCTTGTCTAGTTTTTGTTTTTGAGTTTTTAATGTATATATATTTTTTTTGGGTATGTAGAAGAGTTTTTAAAAGATGTATTGTTTTCAACATGTAGACAAGGGAGTAGTGCACCGGGCTGATCTACCGATACCAGGACATCGTAGGGGCATTATGGTTGCAGCAGATCTGGGGGTACCAGTGATAAGTCTCCAGGAGGTTGAAAGAAACCTGCAAGGCCTCACGATGGGCATTCCTCCTCTGTGGAGGGGAGAAGTGCCTTTACATCTGCAGAGGCACACTGTGGGAGTACCAGAGAATGTTAATTCTCTTCTTAGACGCGTAATGCATGCAGTGATATGTTACTCGCAGCACAATGTATTGCAGGGAGATTAGAATCACTCTGGTGATTGTATTTTTGTATGCCTTGTCAGGCGATGTTGTATGGGTGTAAGGACCCAACATTTTTCTCTTCTAAATACTTTTTTGATGTAATCAAAACATTTCAGTCATGCTATATATATATATATATAGATAGTTCCAAGTTTTTACAGTGCCAAATGATTTGTACATAATGATGTATGTGATGTGTTTTAATTTACATGTGATGTACAATTTTACTTTCCTTAAATCTTATATATGGTCAAGATACCGATCCATGATGTAATTATCTAACGAATCTGAAACACTATTGAGTTCTCTTGGAATGTGTCTATATTCAATATAATCAAACATCCATTCATGATGGCGAACTTGTAGGTGGAGACGTAGTAGGATAGGATTACGGGTAGCATAGATTCGATTGAGTTGATAGACCACAAGTTGGGAGTCTAAGTAAACGTTGATACTAGAGATACCTAGGGAGGAGGCTTCGGTCAAAATTCCGATGACATCATGATAATTTGCCATGTTATTGGTCGTTGGTCCTAAGCAAATACCTCTTGAACTCACCACCTCGTCAAAATGGTAAATAACCCATGTTGCTAAAGCAATGTTTCAGGTATGTTGACTAGCGCCATATGCAAACCCGAAAAAGATAGAAAAGGAAGATGTCATCTGCACATGAAAACATAAGCACAGTGATGAGTGGAAAAGGTAAATACTCGAGAACACAAAAGAAATAGACACACCAAACTAAAATACAATAATGTACAATGTACACATGTTAGGTGATGTAAGCATAGTACTTTTTATGGTAAAGCCCGTTCTGGGGCTCTCCTAGGGAAATTCCATCATAACCTACTAACTCGTAGGTGCCTCTGTGTAGGACATGTTTCATGATGTAAGGACAATGCCACAGGGGTTCTAACTTACTTGTCCCCAATTTGTCATGAGCTTGGTCATATACAAGGACTAAGTCTCCTTCTGCAAAATTCCAAGGATGGACGAATTTGTCATATTGATTCTTAATTCATTTTTGGTGTGCCTCATTAATGAGAGCGGCATCACGATGTGTTTCGTCCAGCTTGGATAGCTATAAGAAACGTTCTTCTTTGGCATAAGTATGTGGTAGGAGTTCTACTTTAAGTTTTAGTGATGGAATTTCACACTCGATTGGTAGAATGGCTTTGATGCCATACACCAACTGGAAAGGAGTAAATCCAATTGAGGTTTTCACGAAAGTGCGATAAGCCCAAAGAGTGGAGAAAAGTTGTAGATGCCACAATGTTTTGTTTGCCCCTACCATGCGTTGAATCATGGTTTCCAGGACTTTTTTGATGGCCTCAACTTATTTGTTGGCCTAAGGATAGTAAGGGGATGAGTTTTCATGGCAAAATCCCAATTTGACATGCAGTTCACTCATCATATGGTTCTTGAAGTGTGCACCATGATCAATCACAATGGTGCGTGGTACACCAAAACAAGTTATAATATGGTTGAAAATAAATAGAGCTGCGATATGACCATCGTTCAGAAAGGTAGGCATAGCCTCAACCCATTTGGTAAAGTAGTCGACGACGACGATTATATAACTGTGCCCCTCGGCTGAGGTAGGCTTACATTGCATGAAATCGATACCCCACTTGGTGAAGGGGGCAATGGCGATAATGGGGTGCAACATAGTAGGGTGGGTGTGGGCCTTCTTGTTAAAGACTTGGCAGGGTGGACATTTTTTGACTACCTCAATACAATCTTTGAAAATCGAGGGCCAAAAGTAGCCGACACGTAGGATTTTTTGGGCTGTGGCCATCCCAGAAAGGTGTCTTCCATAGGCGCCAAAGTGACAACCGTTCAGAACACGTTCAACCTTCTCATGAATCAGACATCATCAAAATATAGTGTCAATACCACGACGATACAAGGTGTCACCGACGATAAGATAACGACGAGAATGGTGACGAATACGTCGATGCTCTTCATAAGAAATGTTAAGCTAAAAGCGTTGGGTTTGGAGGTAAAGGAGGATGTCTCCGTACCAAGGATCAGAGGTGCTGATGAGGAAAAGAGATTCATCAGGGAAAGAATCTCTAGGTTCGATGTCTTCATCGACATGAGGGAGAGCATAGATAAGATCTACAAACACCAGGGATTTTTTGGCTTTAGACTTCGTAAATTCAAGATTGAATTCTTGAAGGATAACGATTCCATTTAGAATATTTCCCCCCAAGTACTTGATGTGTCAAGACGTGGTACATGGGGTTGGAGTCTGCAATCACCGTGGTGGTGCGTAATAAGTTGTAATGGTGGAATCTATGGATAGTGATGACGGCTGCCAGAGCCAGTTTCTCTACATGTGAATATCGGAGTTCGGGTCCAGATAGACTCTTGCTCAAGTAATAAATCACATGTTCTTCACCATTGAGGTCTTCTTGAACTAACACCATTGCAATAGTGGAAGTGGAGGCGGCTAAGTAAAGGATGTAGTCCTTTGTATACTCTGGAGGGTGCAACAAAGGTGTGTGGGTCAAGGCATGTTTGAGAGCATCAAATGACCATTGAGCAGTGTCATCCCAAATGAAAGGGGTGTATTTTTGCAGTAACCACATGAATCCTTTAGTTATCTTGGCGTAGTTGAAAATGAAACGGCGAAGGAAGTTTGCTTTGCCTTGCAAACTTTGGAGTTGGGTTAAATTGGTAGGTGGGGGTAAGGCTAGAATGGCCTTAATCTTTAAGGGATCCACCCTGATCCTGTCTTTAGAGAAAATGAAACCAAGGAGTCGACCGGATTCGACAACAAAAATGCACTTATGCGGGTTCAAGTGAATACGGTAGAACCGACATCGAAAAAAAATAGCGCATAAGTGATCAACATGATCAGATCGATTGGATGAGTGGGAAAGTAAGTCATCGAGGTAAGGCTCTGTGATATGCTTGATATCATGGAAAGTGTACGACATGGCCCGCTGTGAAGTTGCACCAGCATTTTTGAGACCAAAAGGTAGCTTTCGATAGGTGAAAGTTCCCCATGGGCAGATAAAGGTTGTCTTATGTTGATATGTAGGTAAGATTTCAATCTGGTTATATCCAAAAAATCCATCCATGAAAGAGAAGATTATGCTCCCAGCACAATTATCGATGATTTGGTCGATGAAGGGCATAGGGTAGTTGTCCTTTGGACAAGCTTTGTTGAGATCCCGATAGTCAACACAAACACGTATGGTTTCTTATTTTTTGGCAACCGGAACAAGGTTGGAGACCCATTCTATCAAAGGGATAGAATAGATAAAGCCAGATTTTAGAAGTTTCTCAACTTCTGCCTTTATAGCTGTGATTTTTTGGGGATGAACCAGGTGAAGTTTTTGTCAAACAGGTTTCGCGCCAAGGTAAGTCTTGATTTCATGAACGACGATCGAAGGGTCGATCCTTGGCATTCCCTCGTAGCTCCAAGTGAAGACATCGCATAATTATTTAAACAAAGTAGTGTAAGAGACCACTTCCTTGGGTGTACAATTAGCACCAAGGTTAATGTTTTCCATGACACCCTCTTTGATCGAAATATCAATAACAATCATGGTAGAGATGTTACCCATATTCCCCTCAGAGAGAGTGTCTTGCATGAGGATAGGAGATTTCGGAGCATCGATAACATCAGGAAGGAAGACAAAGTGTATGTCTTGGTGGATTTCTTCCAAAGGCAGAAGAAAAGAGGATCAATGATGGTTATCATCCCAAGGTAGATCATCAATACTAAGCATTTCCATAATAGATTCGTCAGAGCAGAAAATTTGGGAAATGTAATCGATTGCTGATGATAGGGAATCCAACCATGAAGGCACTGAGTAGGCATCAGGTGCCAATAAATGTGGGTCATCTAGAGAGGGAGAGGCATATTGAATAGCTATGTATGCGGCCTCGACTGGGCTCAATGGCATAGTGTCACCGAGCACATCGAATTCCATAGGACTAGGTACAACCCAAGGATCAGATGATTCCAAGGATTGATAAGGCATAGTCGAAATCATATTGACGGTGGCAATACGATTTGTGGTGGGTGGAAGTGGTGTAGGGAAGGTACCCATGAGGCTAGAATATTTCAATAAGCCAACACCAATGCTTTCATACGTAACTGGGTGGTCTCCCAAAAAAGGAATGTTGTTGGTGATAGGGATGCAAGCGTTGGGTGTAAAGAAATCAAGTTGATCGATAGTGACAATTTTGCCTTGATGGGGGAATTGTACACATTGAAACACCGACGAGGTGATGGAAGTCATGGCATAGAACCAACTTCTTCCAAGTAGTAGGTTGTAATCGAGGGGAGCATCAACCACCTCGATGTCAACGGTAACAGTTTTTCCGCCCAACTGAACGACTAAGGATTGTAAAAGTCTATGTGGATGAAAAAATCACCCAACGAAGGCACGTAACATCATAGGGGATTTTTTAAGGGTAGGTGATTTCAAGCCTTTGCAACAAGCTAGAGACATGATATAAGTAGAGGCTCCCTCATCCAAGATGGTTCGGTGGATTTGTTGATTGTGAACAACAACATCGATCTGAAAGGCCAGTTGGTGAGAGAGTCGAGGTTTATGGTCATCCAGACTAAATGTGAGGTTATTTGATGACTCTAGATTGAAAGCACTGATAATATCTAAGAGCGTTCTACATTGGCCGGGACAGTGTTGTAGAACTTCCAAGGCGGACATAGCACACGGTTCTTGAGCCAAATCTTCAACGATGTTGTAGTTTTGGGCAGCCCGTGAATTAGGATTGAAGGTAGACTTTCGAATAGTTCTCTTAGGAGGGTGTAGAATGGAGTCAAATGAAGGTTTCTCAACCATTGAAATGGGCTGCTGAGTTGTTCTAGTTGACTGGGAATTAGATTGAGTTTTGACGGAGCCAATGACTCCATCCACGTGTGAGGTAGATTACAGTTTGGATGGATCATTAGTGGCACAAGTAGCATTTGGTATCAACTCGTACAGAGTACCAGACTGTGAATAAACTAAGTCTAAGTACTGATGTCGGGCAATATCTTCTTCCTCGATGACTACACCACCCATGGCTACATCATGAGCAATCTGGGGTAACAATGATTTAGTGAACCATTCCGCCTATAATCGGTCAGGAATGACCGCTTTGATTAGACTTCGTCATCGTCTCCATTCATGAATATGATCAGAGATGTGAACAAAATTTGTCTAACAAAGGGAGGTCAATGGTTCAGCACCCGTCTCATATTGAATGGGTAGTTGGAAGTGCGTGAGGAAGGACATGGAAAGGGAGTTGAAATCATGAAAAGAGGCACGTGGTAGTTCAATATACCATTTTGCTACAGAACGTGTAAGCGTTCGTTGAAAAAGACACAAACGTATAGAATCATCCATGAGGGAGTTGGATGAACACCACAAATGGAAAGTCATCACGTGGTTGTTTGGGTCTTCTCTGGACTTTCGGTCGAATTTTGGAATATCAGAAGGAAGTTTAGCTGGAATAGCTAGCCAAACCGGAGAATGAAAAATGCGATCATTCGTTAACTGAGACAAGTCTGGAAGATCCAGGGTCGCTAGGAAAGGTAGTTGTCGGTTAACTTGTGGGTAATACTGGTGTGGCATGGGGACACCAGTAGGGCCGTACACTGGGTTATGCGGATAATTGTAACTAGTGGGCCCTCTTGTATAGGGTTGGTGTTGACCAGGGTAAATAGGATTCGAGGCGTTTTGAGAAACATGTGTGAGCGGAGGATAACCGGATGGGTTTTGAGGATTATAAGCTGGATTTGGTGTTTTCCCATAACAGGATTGTTGTGGAGCCTGAGAATTGTGTCCTGCCGAGAACTGTGGGTTTCCTGGAAAAGGGATATTCCACGGATTAGGTGTGGCAGACACATTTTGTCCATATGGTTGATAGTAATCTTCGGATTGAGTTTGCACCCTAGCATGAGGGTGCCCCCCAAATGGAAGTTGTCCTCCGGTGGGAGGATTCCCCCCAGCTTGAGGTAGAGTTCCCAGAATTTGAGAACCAGACGTAAATGATTGACCGGTACCGTTGAATGGATTAGGACCACCAAGACCGGTCCCTCCGGGTTGTTGGATAGGTATGGAACTTCCTGCCATAACTTGAGTAGTAGTGGCAGTGGTAAAATTCAGTTCTCTATACCCAAAAGGGAGTGATGATGTAGGTCTTGGTGTTACTGGTGTGCCAATTACAGCTTGTCTAACCACCGCATTATCGGCAGGAATAGTCAGAATGTGATGGACCATTGTAGAATAGGCCATCTGGAGAGGAAAAGTAGACCTTGGGCCAACAGACGAGGTGTTCGGACCAACAGACGATGTGGCCATAAAAATGGTAGTACTAGTAAAATGGTTTAAAGGTACGGTGTAGGAGATAGGTGCATCGACACCTTCCCCCATTCCATAAAGATCCTGCACCATGCATGATGAACCTCGAACAATGTCTGTGGACCAAAAGGGGTGATCGGCTAAAGGGTTTGAATGGGACCCAGTCGGAATTTCAGAAGGATTGACGACGACAAATTCACCAACTGAATTCAGTTGGAGGACACGTCGTTCATATCCCTCCGGAATGCAGAAAGCTTCCGGAGACTCTGAAACAATTCAAAAATTCTCTAAAGGAGTGGGAACATCTTCTTAGGAAGTTGTAGCATCTTGAAACTTTCTCTCTTGAGGAGATTCCTCCATAGAATGGGGGGGTAAAGGGGTGTTCCCTTCCATATTTTCTAGAGGAAGTCCCTGTAGCCTCCGCGAACAATGTGGAGGGTCGATGTTGGTGAAAAAGAGTTGGCGGAAAAGATCTATGGCCAACTACTAAAAAGAAACAGCATACGCTAATAGAATCTAAGAATCACAACCAAGCAAACAGGACCTGCTCTCGATGACCGT
>JASDQU010435416.1:0-10591 GCA_032191745.1 Picea mariana | reverse complement strand
GCTTGTTTCTCTTGAGGATAAAAGCTCTCGCAAAACCAAGGGACCTCTCATGGCAGGAGAAAATAAATATGATAGGACAAGAGATCCTTTCAAAAAATTTCTTGAGGAATCCATCACACAACAAAGGAATGAGATCATGCATAGTTTCGCGCAAATCCTTCAGCGACTACCAACGGGCGATGCATCTTCCTCGAGTTGAGGTGTCACCCCATTCAAGGTACAAACAAACTTCGATATTCCTATATTTGAAGGTCAGATACACACAGACGATGTAGACAAGTGGTTGAATCTACTAGAAGGGTATTTTTCTGTCCATAACTTTTCGAATACAAAAAAGATTACTTTTGCACTCCTCAAAGTCATTGCTCATGTTAGATATTGGTGGGAAACTTTCTGTGAGAAAAAGGAAATAGACAAACCCTCATTATTTATAGTTGTGGCCACCTGGGAATCCTTCAGGGATGCTATTAAGGAACAATACTACCCTTTCAGAAGTTATGATGACTTGTATACCAAATGGACCACACTGCGGCCAAAAAGAGACCAAGTAGTGCCAAAGTTCACAGATTTCTCCGATACCTTGCACACCAATATGGGTATCAAATATTCAAAGCAACATCTGGTGCTAAAGTATCATGGTGCTATGCATAGATACATTAATATTGAAATGAAATTTTTGGACATTTCATCCTTGGGCACAACCTACCGATATGTCATCAAAATCGAGCAGAAGCTTAAACAAACGACATGGAAATTTGGGCTCAGGAACCCCTCACGGTAAAATCTAGGAAGGGGTGGACCGAACCCACAGAAAAAAGCATAGAGAAAAGATGGGAAATATTAGGACAACCAATCCAGGATGCAAGTAAAGAAGGACACCAAAAATACAAAGAAGGATACCGGGAAGTGGTGTGACTTCCACAAGAGCCCTCAATGGCATAACATTTTTTACTACTGCTCAATGCAGTCATTGGTGGTCAAAGTGAAATCCTCTAAATTAGATGCAGGTTCTAACTCTAATTTAGAATGAGAAAGAGGAAGATGAATCATTGATGCAGAACGTAGTGCCACTGTTTCTACCACCAAGCTCCAACCTAGTGAACCAGACAAGGAAGAAGAAGGTGAGCGCCTCTTCCATTCATAGATGTGGGTAAAAGGCACCCCACTGCACTTCATCATTGATAGAGGTGGCCAGAAGAATCTCATCTCAGTATATGTTTTCAATTGGTTGTCTCTACCGACAATGTCACACCCACAACCCTACACGATTGGATGGCTCTGCCAAGGAAGTGATCTCTATGTCAACCAATAGTTTCGACTATCATACGACATCAAGCCATTCAAAGATGAGGTATTGTGTGATGTTTCTCCTCTCAAAGTTTGTAATGTTATTTTGGGCCAACCTTATTTATGGAAACATCATGTTGTATATGAGTGTAGGCCTCATAGTGTTATTGTTACTTTGAACAGGAAATTGTATAGGATACCTGAGGAAGTCCATCCTAGTGATATTTCCTTTATCTCTACCAAGAAATGTAGGAAGGTCATCTCTCAGATTGGGAAATTTGTCTTCTTCATGATTTGCTCTCAAAGTGAGCGAAAGATTGTGGCCACATCTAGGGCCTCTGCGGCTGATTTATCCACATAAAAGAAGCAAGTGGATAAGGTCATGGAAGAATACTCAAATATCTTCTCCTCTCATACCAGGGTACCTCTACATTGGTAGGTCAAGCATCCCATTGATCTAACCCCAAGCACACCGCTACCCAATGGGCTAGTCTACCGCCACTCTTTATTAGAAAATGGAGAGATCAAGAGGTGGATCCAAGAAATTCTCCATAATAGGAACATATGTACCAACTCATCACCTTGTGGGAGCCCAATCATGATGGTGTAGAAGAAATATGGGACCTAGAAACTCAACATTGATTACCGAGCCCTGAATAAAATTACAGTCCAAAATCGATACCTGATTCCTCGAATCGATGACCTCCTTGATCAGCTCATGGGGGAAAAATACTTCAATAATATTGATCTGAAGTCTGGCTGCCACCAGGTCCCAATAGAATAGACAGATATATGGAATACCACCTTCAAGTCAAAAGAGGGTCTTTTTTAATGGCTGGTCATGGCCTTTGGTTTGACAAATTCTACAAAAACTTTTATGAGGATGATGGAAGATATCCTATGACCTTTCACCAATAATTTTTAGTGGTGTATCTGGATGACATCCTCATCTACAACAAGACTTGGGCGGAACACTTGCAACATTTTCAATGGGTTCTGCACACCCTGCAATAGCAAAAACTATATGCAAACTTGGAAAAATGATCCTTCGGCATGGACAGGGTCCATTACTTAGGCTACATCGTTGATCAGAATGGTGTGCATGTGGATCCAACCAAGATCCAGGTCATCCGTGACTAGCTAGCACCGACCACACTCATTGAACTTGAATGCTTCTTAGGCCTCACTAATTTCTATCACAGGTTCATGTTGTGATTCTCTCATATCGCATGGGCCCTTAGTAACTAGGAGTGGCGGTAAGGAAAAAATTGTGTGGGGGATGTCCAAACAAAAAGCCTTTGATGAATTGAAGAAGCATTTTTTCTCATCCCCAGTACTTTAATTACCATACCTACAACATCCCTTTGAGATCAAGACAAATGCTTCAGACTATGATGTGGGCATCGTTCTCACTCAACATAGCCACCTCGTGGCATATCATAGTGAGACACTATCATATGTCGTTCATAAGTAACCTACTTACAACAAATAAATGTACTCCATTGTGCAAGCTTGCCGCTAATGGAGACATTATATTCTTGGGAAGGAGATAGTCATCCACACTGATCACAAGACACTACAGTTCATGTAGACCCAAGGAAAATTGCAAAATGGTCACCATCAGAAGTGGTCCACATAATTACAATAGTTCCACCTCAACATCAAGTATAAAACATGAAGTACCAACCAAGTTTTTGATTTCCTCAGTTGACCTCCGGTCATGGCACTCACCACAGTGCTAGACTCTTATGGCCACGAGACTTCTAGATGGCCCCACCTCTCCACCACCTACCAAATTTTGGGTGGAAACTCAGTGGTCACTAATTTCCATGTTCAATATGGGTTGTTGTGTCATCTGGTACATCTCTATGTTCCATCAAGCGAGCATGTGAATATGATTTGGGAAGCCCACTATAGTTGGGTGGCAGGACACTTTGGCGTTGACAAGACAGTGACAATGCTCCAGAAAAATTTCTACTAGCCGAAACTTTGACAACATGTTGGCAAGTATATTAGGTCCTACATTGCCTATGTTATTTCCAAACTAAACACTAAGAAACAGGGCATGTACACCCCTCTTCCTACTCCTGATAGGTCATGGGAATCCATCTCAATGGACTACATGTCGGGCCTCCCGTCCACAAAGAGGGGAAATGACTGTGTTTTTGTGGTAGTTGATCGATTTTGCAAAATGATGATTCTAACCACCTACAGAAAGAACATCACAGCAGAAGCCACTGCCAAGGTATTCTCTGAACGAGTATGTGTACATTTTGGGATCCCACAAACCATTATCTCAAACTGTGATATTCGGTTCCTCAACACATTCTGGTCGAGCCTCTAGTCACTGCTAGATACCAAGCACACCAAATCCACTCCCTTCTACCCCCATATAGATGGCCAAACTGAGGTCATCAATTAGATGATCACACATATCCCATTCATGTACAATTCAAAACAATCCTACGCATGGGATGAGAGTCTTCCCTATCTCCAAGATAACTACAACCAAGCCCTGCAAAGCTCAACTGACCACAACCCCTTTAAGGTGGGGTTAGGATTCCAACCATTGGGCCCCATGGATGTTGCATTACCCCTGGTGACCACCTCGGATGAATTATCCTCTACTCCACCAGGAGCTGACAAAGCCATCTGGTTCATTGAGCGTAACTATCATATCCACCAATAGGTTCATGATATTCTACATAAGTTCAATGCCAATTACAAGAAACGCCATGATCAACATCAGGTGCCACATAGGTTTCAAGTGGGAGACAATGTTTTGTTGCACTTGCAGAAAGAATGCCTTAGAGGGCCTCATCGGAAGATTCTCCCCATCCATTATGTTTTATACACCATCACCAAGACTGTGGGTGACAATTCTTTTGAGTTAAACATTCCCACTTTCCTTGGCCCGCACCCAGTCTTCAACGTGGCTCTCCCTCGACCATATTTCCCACCATTATTGGACACCTCTGAGATAGAAGAGAATTTGAAACCAATAGATATCAATCCTGACTACATGCAATGGGAAACCAGTGATCATATTGTGGAGACACGTATCAAGGGCACTCAACAACAAAGGTTCCAGCTTTATCGAGTCGTCAAAGAAGGGAAACTCATGCACCAAGGCAAGTGGCTCACCCCAGGAAAAATTCAAAAGAAATTTTCTCATTTGTTTCGGGAACTCAATGAAATGGAGAAAATTTATTCCTAAGGAGAGATGATTGATCCTGGAGGATATCGATGTCCACCCACCTTGTCCAACTCTCTCAAAGCATTTTTCTGACAATTTTGGCAATTTACTAGTTTTAGTAGTTTTTAACTTCTGGGACCATTTTGAGGGCCTAAGTGAAGGTTTTCCAGGATATAGGTTCTAATTGATATCTGAAGGCTCTTATTGAGCCCCCTAAATGAGTGTCCTTTATGATACCTTTCCAACTAGCTATCGTGTGTCTAAAATGGAGATCATATGCAAAAGTTACAACCCTGGGAAGTTGATGTACTAACTTACCCATACGGGGCCCACATGACTTTTGGTGCTTCATCTCCTAGGGTTAGGTTTTTGGAAGTCTAGGGTTTTTGACATTCCTGTTTATTTTAAAAATTCCTTCATAGCCTCACTGTAATGATATTCTTGCGAATGAGCATAGTCGTCACATCTCTTCTCAGAGATAAGCCGCCACCATTCCAACAAGCTTGTTTTCCGCTACATTTTACAGTTTCAACTTATTTCCTTATTGAATAGAAAACCAGTTCTACTGTATCTTTGTTATTTTTTGTTAAGGATATTTTAATAATCTGTATTCATTTATTTCTTCTCATAAAATCTGGATCAATGGTATCAGAGCGGTTTGCTCCTTGTCATCTCAATGCATGTCCCCAATGAGGTCAGGATACAAACAATTGGGTCTCGAGCTTGTTTCTCTCGAGGATAAAAACTCTCACACACCCAAGTGACCTCTCATGTCAGGATAAAAGAAATATGATGGGACAGGAGATCCTTTCAAAATGTTTCTTGAGGAATCCCTCATGCAATAGAGGAACGAGATGATGGATAGTTTCGTGCAAATCCTTTGGCAGCTACCAACAGGCGACGCATCTTCCTTGAGTGGAGGCGCCGCCCCTTCAAGGTACAAATCAAATTCAATATTCCTATATTTAAAGTTCATATAGATGCAGATGATGTAGACAAGTGGTTGAATCCACTAGAATGTTATTTTTCTATCCATAACATTTCGAATAGAGAAAATATTGCTTTTTCACTCCTCAAAGTCATTCCCCATGTCAAAGATTGGTGGGAAAATTTCTATGAGAAAAAGGAAATATAGGAACCCTCATTATTTACAATCGTGACCACCTGGGAATACTTTAGGGATGATATTAAGGAACAATACTACCCTGTCAAAAGTTATGATGACTTGTATATCAAATGGACCACATTGCGGGAAGAAATAGACCAAGCAGTGCCAGAGTTCAAAACTTTCTTCCATACCTTACGCACCAAAATTGGTATCAAATATTCAAAGAGACATATGGTTCTCAAGTATCATGGTGATATGCATAGTTACATCCATACTGAAATGGAATTTCTAGACATTTCGTCCTTAGGCACGACCTACCGATATGCCGTCAAAATCAAGCAGAAGCTCAAACAAAAGAAGCAAAAATTTGGGCCAGGGAACCCCACACAACAAAATCTAGGAAGGGTCAGCCCCAACCCATAGAAAAAGGGACAGAGCAAATATGGACAATATTAGGACAACCAGTCCAAGCTACAAGTAAAGAAGGACACCGAAAAGATAAAGAAAGATGCTAGGAACTGGTGCGACTTCCACAAGATCCCTTGGCATAACACTGTTGAATGCCACTCAAAGAAGTCACTGGTGGCTGAAGTGAAAGCTTCTAAATCAGATGTGTATTTTGAATCTAATTTAGAACTAGAAAGGGGAAGATGAATCATTGACGCAGAACCCAGTGCCACTATTTCTTCCACCAAGCTCCAGCCTAGTGAATGAGACAAGACAGTATAAGGCGAGTGCCTCTTCCATTCACAGATTTGGGTAAAAGGCACCCCACTACACTTCATCATTGATAGTGATAGCCATAAGAACCTCATCTGAGTAGAGGTCATCAAGCGATGTCCCTGTTGACAATGCCACACCCACAACCCTACACCATTGAATGGCTCCGCCAAGGAAGAGATCTCCGCATTAGCCAACAATGTCGACTATCGTACGACATCAAGCCCTTCAAAGACGAGGTATTGTGTGATGTTTCTCCTCTCGAAGTTTGTAATGTTATTTTGGGCCAACCTTTTTTATGGAAACTTCATGTTGTATACGATTCTAGGCATCATAGTGTTATTATTACTTTGAACAGAAAATTGTACAGGACCCAAAGCAGTCCATCCTAGTACTATTTCCTTGATCTCTACCAAGCAATGTAGGAAGGTCATCTCTCATATTGGGAAATTTGTCTTCTTCTTGATTCTCTCTCAAAGTGAGTGAAATATTGTAGCCACATCCAGGGCCTCCATGGCCGATCTCTCCACACAACAGAATCAAGTGGATAAGGTCATGGAAGAATAATCAGATATCTTATCCTCTCCTACCAGGGTACCTCTACACTGCTAGGTCAAGCATCCCATCGATATGACCCCAGGCACACCACTACCCAATGGGCCAGTGTACCACTACTCTCTATTAGAAACCAAGGAGATCAAGAGGTAGATCCAAGAACTTCTCCACAAGATTAACATACATCCCATCTCATCGCCTTGTGGGAGCCCAATCTTGCTGGTGCAGAAGAAATATGGGACATGGTGACTCTACATTGATTATCGGGCCCTGAATAAAATTACATTCTGAAACCAATACCCAATTCCCTAAATCGATGACCTCCTTGATCAACTCACGGGGGCCAAATACTTCACTAAGATTTCTCTAAATTCTGGCTAACACCAGGTCCCAATAGAATAGATAGATGTATGGAAGACCTCCTTCAAGTCAAAAGAGGGTCTCTTTGAATTGTTGGTCATGCCCTTTGGTTTGACAAATGCTCCAACAAATTTTAGGAGGATGATGGATGATATCCTATGAACTTTCACCAATAATTTTGTAGTGGTGTATCTGGATGACATCGTCATATACAACAAGACTTGGGTGGAACACTTGCAGCATATTCAACAAGTTCTGCACACCCTGTGGCAACACAAACTATATGCAAACTTGGAAAAATGCTCCTTTGGCATGGACAGGGTCCATTACTTAGGCTACATCGTTGATTGACATGGTGTGAATGTGGATCCAACCAAGATCTAGATCATTCGTGACTGGCGATCCCCAATCACACTCATTGAAATTCAGAGCTTATTGGGCCCCACTAATTTCTATCGTAGGTTCGTGTGGGATTCTCTCATATTGCATGGGCCCTCATGAAAGTAACCAGGGGTGGCGGCAAGGAAAAATTTGTGTGGGGCCTATCGTAACAACAAGTTTTCAATGAATTGAAGAACCATTTGTGCTCATCCATAGTACTTTCATTACCAGACCTACAACATCCCTTTGAGATCGAGACGGATGCTTTAGACTATGTTGTGGGCGTCATTCTCACTCAACATGGCTACGCCGTGGCATATCATAGTGAGACACTATCAGATGTTGTCCGTAAGTACCCTAATTATGAGAAATAAATGTACTTCATTGTTTAAGGTTGATGGTAGTGGAGACATTATATTCTTGGGAGGGAGGCAGTCATCCACACGGATCACAAGCCACTACACTTCATGTAGACCCAAGGAAAAATTGTAGAATGATTGCCATCAGAAATGGTCTACATACTTACAATATTTCCAGCTCAACATCAAGTATAAAAAAGGAAGTACCAATCAATTTGTTTATTGCCTTAACTGACCTCCAGTCGTGGCACTCACCATGGTGCTATAATATTGCATCCATCAGACCTTTGGATGGCCCCATGTCTACGAGATAGACCTTGACTTCTCCACCACCTACCAAATGTTGGGCACAAAATATGTGGTCTCTAATTTCCATATTCAAGATGGGTTGTTGTCTCGTCTAGGCCATCTTTGTGTTCCATCAAGTGAGCATGTAAAGATTCTTTGGAAATACCACTATAGTCGGGTGGCATGACACTTTGGCATTGAAACAATAGTGGGAGTGTTGCAGAAACATTTATATTGACTGAAACATCGATAGGATGTCGGAAAGTATATCAAGTCCAACACTTCTTGCGCTATTGCCTTCAGGATGGAGATCTAAATCTACAGGTAGATCTAAATCTCTAGGAAAATATTTGAGGAAATGTTGGAAGTGTGGTAAGATAGGGCATTATAAGGAAGATTGCAAGTCTAAGAAGGTTGAAAAACCAAAGGGATCTGATAGTACCTCTTCCACCGAGGTGAAAACCTCCACTAAAAAAGGAGGTGATGTTTACCAAGAATCTACAAGTACACATGCAGACCATGATGTATGGTTGATCGACTCAGGTGCATCATACCATATGACTCCTCACAGGGAGTGGTTCTCTGAATATGAAAAATATGATGGTGGTGATGTATTCCTAAGAGATGACTCGACAACAAAAATTTTGGGATGTGGAAGGGTTAATTTGTTGCTAAATGATGGAAGGATTAGAACTCTTCTTGGGGTTCTACACATTCTAAAACTAGCCAGGAGCCTAATATATGTAAGAAAGTTGAGTGATGCAAGAGTGAAAAATGTATTTGAAAACAACACTTGCAAGATGGTATGAGGAGCAATGGTGTTGATGAGGGGAGTTCGTTGTGGAACTCTGTACAAGTTTTTGGGAAGCACTTATACTAATGGTTGTAACAGTTATGTTGTCCTTGAGCAGAAAAATGAAGGAGACAAGACCAATATTGTCCCAGAAAAGAAGACCATGTTGTGGCATCAAAGACTGGGGCATATTGGAGAAAAGATCCTTTGAACACTACATGGTAAAGGTATGATTGAAGGTATGTCTAATTGTACTCTGGATTTTGATTTCTGTGAAAATTGCATATATGGTAAACATAATCGAGTAAGATTTCCATCTGGTGCTACAAGATCAAAGGGGATCTTAGAGTTGATACACAGTGATGTGTTTGGACCTGTTCTTGTTCCATCCCTAGGTAAATCTGTGTATTATGTTTCATTCATAGATGATTTTTCAAGGAACACAAGGATTTATTTTCTTAGAAAGAAATCTAAGGTATTTGATAAATCTAAAGAGTTTAAGGCTTTGGTAGAAAATTAGATAGTGAAGAAAATAAAGTTATTAAAAACAGATAATGGTGGAGAATTCTGTGGAAATGAATTCGAAGAATTCTGTAAGAAGTGTGGTATAGCAAGGCAAAATACTAGTCCATACACTCCTGAGTAGAATGTAGTTTCAGAAAGGATGAACAAGACACTAATGGAAAAAGCAAGAAGCATGTTTAGCGGTGTTGGGTTAGGAAAAGAATTCTAGGTAGAGGCAGTGAGTACAACATGTTAGCTAGTCAATCGATCACCTTCATCAATGTTGGATGATACAACTCCACACGAGGTATGGTCTGGAAAGAAACCCTCTCTTCAACATCTTAGAGTGTTTGGTTGTGATGCTTATGTACATGTTCCAAAGGAAAATAGGAGTAAGCTGGATAATAAAGCTGAAAAGTGTATCTTTATTGGTTATAAAGATGGGGTGAAAGGTTATAAGATTTAGAACCCAGAAACCAAGAAAGATGTTTACAGTCGAGATGTTGTTTTCAGAGAGGAAAAAGATGTGTCCAAACAGGAATTCCCACCAACACAAGATGAACTTGAGAAAATAGCTCTTGAGTTGGATGATACAAAATCTGAATCATCTGAAGAAGAGGAAGCAGAGGAAGCATAAGAAGAAGAATAATAACCTCATACCCCAATATTGAGGATATCAGTGAGAGATAGAAGGCAACTAGAAAGGTATAGCCCACCTGATTTTCGTTCCAATTTTGCTTTATCTATTATTGATGATGATCCCAGAACTATCAGGGAAGCAGTGAATTCATAGGATAGTAAACTCTGGAAGAAGGCCATGGTTAAAGAAATGGATGCCTTGGATAAGACTGAGGCATGGGATATAGTTGAGCTTCCAACTGGAAGAAAATTGGTTGGTAGAAAATGGTTGTTCAAGAAGAAGTTTAATGCACAAGGTAAAGTGGAGAAATACAAAGTTCGGTTAGTAGCAAAAGGTTATTCCCAGGTAGTGGGAATTGACTTTGGTGAGATTTTTTCTCCTGTTTCTAAGTTAACTTATA